>JAEIFJ010000443.1:0-244924 GCA_018903435.1 Leucophenga varia | reverse complement strand
GCACGACGCAGACGGTTTTTGAGTACAGGGAAACTTCAGCTTTGAGACTTGTAAAAAAACTTCGCTATCCATTTGGGCTTCAGATGTAAACAACAACAACAGCATCAGTCAGGAGATTAAACGAAGAATCACTCTTGCGAACCGTAGCTATTTTGGTCTCGGTAAGCAGATGCGAAGTAGAGTGCTGTCCAGAAAGACAAAAATTAAACTCTACAAGACGCTGATAATGCCGGTCCTGATGTATGACTCAGAAGCATGGGTCATGACAGAATCGGATAAGTCAGCATTGGGCGTATTTGAGAAGAAGATACTTCGGAGAATCTTTGGTCCAGTTTGAGTGGAAAATGACATCCGTATACACACGAACGATGAGTTGAACGAGCTATATGATGACATCGACATAGTCAGGAACATCCAATACAAAAGGCTGTCCTGGGCTGGTCACCCGTGTCGGATGGAGCAAGAAGCCCAAGAAAAGTTTGGAAGCAAAACGTGAATCAAATCGGAGGGGCGCGGCAGAGAGGACGTCCGCCGCAGCATTGGGAGGACCAGGTTCTAGATGATATCCGCAGGATCGGTATCCCGAGATGATAAATTCAGGCACTAAATTACAACCGCTGGTGCCAAATCTTACGAGATGCCAAGGCCGACAATCGGCTATAGTGCAACATATTTTCTTAAAGGTTTTTTTTTTTTTTTTTTTAATTTAATTTAGTATTTATAATTAAAATTTTTCACATCTTGTCATTGATTTTGATTTTCGCGTTGTTCTTGTACGAATTCCTTGTAACATGAGATCGCTATTAAAATCGAATAAATTGCAAGAGCTACCATAAAAAAAAATAAATATTAAATATTTGCATTAACAAAGAAATTAAATCGAATTTTCATTACTTAAAACTATTAAATTCACAACCAATTGGTGTCCTTCAAAATATACAATCAATCCATGTATACAAATATATAATCTAAATACAAAAAATAGACACATGTATATAATAAATGGTAAAAGGTAAAAACGTTTTCTCTGCGAATGTTTAGAAAAGAAAATATTAATTGCGTTTCAAATTGTTAATCTGCAACTTACTAATTTAGCGCCGACCATAAGTAATGCTGAGACAACTAAAAGAATAACCTTAACTATCATATAAAAAATAAATGTATCTATTCTGCCAGTTGGATTAGTAACTGTATCTGTTTCTTTGCCTAAAATGTTAAGATAAATAAAAAATATATTCAAATAAATTGAAGGAGAAAGAAAAAAACATACCGCTAATAATTATGATTAGATTAAGTGTTTCTGTTGCACATAAAATTATCCATATTATTCCAATGACAAAGCAACCAGCTGGAAGTGGAACAACCCAACAACATTTTGTTAAACATTTCATTGCGAAAATTAAACATAAAAATTGATTACGATTTTTTTTATTTTTTTTTTTTTTTTTATTTAAATTTAAAAATTTTTAAAATATATTTATGACACTAAAATTAAAAAAAAAAAATAATCAATAAAATACCGGGCTTGCTCGGGTGTCGCAAATAGTTGTTTTCAAATATTTTTATGGAACCAAACCGCTTTTCTTAGCGCCCACTTTTCCAATACATTTTTCGCACATGACCATGACCCTAGGGTGGTCCAAAAATGTATGGAAAATAATTCTTGTCAATATTTTTGTGCATAAAAATTTTGAAAACCATTATTTTTTTAAGGCAACGAGGTGTGTTCAAAAGTATCGCATATTTTGTGTTTTTTTTTTTTTAAATTATTTATTTATTCATGAATATCTATTTTGTCCCCTTCAAAGTAATCCCCTCCCGATAAAATACACCTATGCCAACGTTTTCTCCAATCCTCGAAACATGCCAAATAGTCCCTTTCCGGTATAGCCATCAGCGCCTTCTTCGATTTAGGTTTTATCTCCTCAATCGACTCGAAACGCGTTCCCCAGATTGGTCTCTTGAGTTTTGGGAATAGCCAGAAGTCATACGGAGCCAAATCAAGCGAATACTTTTTGGATGTGAGCATCGTCCGTTGAGATCGATGGTCGACCAGGGCGCTCTTCGTCGTTCACATCTTCTCGGCCTTCTGAGAACATTTTTTATCACCGATAAACGTTGCTTCGGTCCAAGGTAGCTTCTCCGTATGCCACAGTCAACATTCGGAATGCATCCGCGCACTTAATTTCGTTTTTTAAACAAAATTTGATACAGGTTCTTTGATCCATTTTTTTGAATAGGTAAAAATCGAAGACGATCCAAAACACGTGCAAGCAAATCAGTTGTCAACAATTAAGTGAACATTCAAAATGGCCTGCTTGTCGGCATAAGTGAGAGACATGAGTACCAACATAACGCCACCAAAAAAATTCAAAATGCATTTTATACAAGGGGTGTCAGGGAAATCTCTATCAACCTAATTCCAACCAAAAGAGATTTCAAGGTGTCACACAAATCTCTTTTGAATTGGTTGCAAATCTCTCAAGATTTTGTTAGAGTTTTGATAGAGTTTCAATAAAATACTCCATTAAAAAAATATGTTTTAATTATATAAACTTCACCATTACGATCCAAAATAACAATGGTATAGTATATTTTACCAAATCTCTAGTAATTTATTTGCAAATAAATTTTCTTCGCAAAACCAAACGAACAATAAGAATGCCAACTTGGTTAAAATGAACTTTTATAAAACCTTTCGAAGTTCTGAGACACCGAGATTTTCAAACCAACCGAAAGCATATTTACTAGAGATTTCCCGGACACACCCGATATAGAAAATATGGAGCAAAACTTTTTGTAGTCTATTAAAAACTTAAACTGAATGTGACAGCAGTGACATTACATACCTGCCATTCTTGGCAGAACTTTAATGCGTCTCCATGCTAAAATTTTGATGATAAGCCAAACAATCCGAGATAGGCAAGAGCCAGGATTAGCAGTTGTTAATCATCGGCTCTCTTGTAAGTTGTTTTGAACAAGATTTTTTAGTCGATTCCTCTTCAGACTCGTTTAAAAAAATATTAGAAAAAAACTGAAAATAATTTAAAAAAAACATTATCCGATCGGGTTTAAATTTGTTTCATCTATATTTAGTCCATATAGACCCCATGTTTTCCCCGTCAATTTTTTTAATTTTCAAAAAAAAAAAAAATTGTTAACGGCCCGTTTAGGTATTCCCTTGCAAATCTACCCAAAAATTTTGTGTTTTCAAATAGAAACTTCTTTTGTTTATTATTCTAGAAACTCCTAATCTTCTATATATATATATATATATATATATATATATATATAAATGCTCTGTTCGTATATACGAGGCTTAAAGACTCAAAAGTTCTAAACCGTTTAAGCCCAAATTTTGACAGAACATGTGTTGAGGTTCGGACTCGGTTTTTATATACTTTTTATTTTGTTAACATATCTGCGTTTGCAAATATATCAGTTTTTTTCGGGTTTCCCCGAGCACCTATTGCTGCGCCACCTGCAGGCCGCCAGCTGCCCCTACTGTTGCGCCACCTGCCGGCCGCCAGCACTCATGCATGGTAAACTGTACAGAAATTTTAAACAAAACACCATATATGTGAGAAAGAGAAAAAAGGAAGCTAAAATAGCATCACTGGTTCTCATAGTTCTAGGTTAAGAATTATGACAGATTTGGCGAAAAGTGTTATCAAAAAAAAATTTTCGTCTTTAAAAGGCAAAGAAAAAAAATGTAGCACTTTTCATCTATCTCTCATGTTTTTTAGAGTTCTATGGTGAAAACTATGAAAGATAGAACAAAAAATGGTATGAAAAGTTTTCGTCTTAAAAGGACAAATAGAAATTAATTGCAACACTTCTTATGATTTCCACAGCTGTACATTGAGAACCATGAGGAATTATCCCAAAAGTATTGGAGTAAAAAATGGGATATTAAAATATTATCTCTTCTTTCAGTTTCAGTAATAAACGAAGTCATGCCACCCAAGAAGTCGAGTTTGGGTCGTCGTACTCGCCGCGCAGAATCACGAAGACGGGAGGTTTTGAATATGACTTATTGTTAGTGAAAGCGGGATTCGATTCGAAAGACTGAGCGGCTGAGAATAATGCAGATGTACAACGCGGAATCAGCAGAAAGACGATTGAGAGCTCGGCAGTCGCGTTCTGCAGCAACAGATTTGATTCGCTCTCAAGGGTAAGGATAGCTGAAGCACGTGCGGAGCTAAGAGTAGATAATAATCTGCATTAGAATGCATTCCGATATAATCCAGCTATTGATCATAGCTCCAGTCGCAATGTCGTTATTGGCCTGATGTGTCAGGTTTGAACACACTGTCGGGCTGTGAGGTTTAAAAATGAACCGAAAGGAATGTGTTGCGCTTCCGGAAAAGTAAAATTGCCTCAACTTGAAGCTCCACCAGAGGCTCAAGTTGAGGCAATTTTTTTTGGGATGGTGCCGATGGATATCACTTTAATGTGAAGATGATAGATCCTGTCAGAGGTGAAGAAAGTATGTTACTAGAATAAAAATTGGGTACAGTCGAGCATTCACGACTCATTCAGCGTTCTCTCTTTTTTGTATTGATTTAAATTCAAAGTATTTTGAAGTTGATTAAAAGTAACCTAATATTTTCCTGCCAAAGAATTTTGGGACCAGGTATTTTAAAATCCTAGTTTTTTTTTTTTTTTGGAACTATTATTTTTTTTCGATAGTTGGAATTATTTCTGACATTTTTATAACAATTCACTCTTATCTGAAGCGCAATTGGATTTTGTATCAAAACTGTCTTTAAAACAATAACAATTGAGCAATCCGAGTGTGTATCAAGAAACATAGTTCTCTATATCAAGAACCGTTGCATCTTAAATAAAGAACAATACTTCTTTGTATCAAGAAGAAGAACAATTGTTCTTTAATCGAGAATAATTCGATTTAAGTAAAAAAAACTTTTTTTGTTTTTTTATTTCTTGCTGTGTACTCGTATAATTATTGTTCCATAGAAAAATTTCTCAAGTAAAATGGTAGACTACATTTTTTTTATAGCATACTTTTAATAGTTTTTCACACACACAACGACTAACGCGCACATCTACACAAGTAAAAGCTAAGCTGGCTTAAAGGCATTTCTCGTTGAATTCGCAGGTAATAAACTTCGTAATATGTGCAAAATAATGGCATAGGTGCGTCGTCGTATACACTTGGATAAGCGTTGCTATAAAATAAATAGCAGAACAGAAAATGCAATAGCGCCGTTAAAACTAAAGATGGAAAATGTTTTTAGGAATTTAAATTTAAATTTAAATAATGAAAACAGTGAAAAGTCGAAACACTTCTGTGCTCTTCAATTGTTTCGAACTACAGAAATTACATGCAGCCGCAGTCAGACGCTTGGACACGATACACAGTTGCCTGTCTGCCCTTCTTGACGCCAAATAATACCGCATGCACTTGTGGCGCATCATTGCAATGCATCAATATTGCGATTTCCTTCTATATAACTGCAAATTGACGCAAATACTTTGTATTCACAGTTATGCGCTGATCATAGTTGAACAAACTTTAAAAATTGTGTGTGTTTTTTTTTTTCTGTATTTAAGTGGCAGTTCGTCGCTCTGTGGTTATGCAATACATCAATTCTTACTTGCGCAACAATTTTGAAATCATGCAGCAGTATTATTTGTTTCGTTTCAAAAGTTAAGGGGTACATTGAAAAGTTTAAGGTTTTATGCTAAAAAGATAAGTAATGTTTTAACTTTAGGACCATTCGCGATTATTGGCCCATGAACCATCGTTCTTTTACCAAGAACTAACGTTCTTTGAAGCAAGCAAAATCAATCAAAACAAGAAAAAAGTTAACTTCGGTTGGACCGAAGCTTATATACCTGTTACACATCATTTGACGTTGATAGACCTTCGTGAGCAAGCATTTGTATTAAATTTTATTTCAAACTACTAAACAAATTAAATATTCTCTTAAAAATTGAGGAATTCGCAATCCGATTTGGACCAATTTTAAACTGAAGATTTGGCATAGTACAAGAAACATTTTAACCATATTTGAACCATTCGCTTTATAAATACATTTTTATCAAGAACTTGGAAAAATGTTGTACTTTTGTAGGGAGCTATACCTAAAAGTGGGCGTCACATTGATTTTAACATAGAAACTACACAGGACCTAGAAAAGCTTAAGTTTAAAATTTCAGCAAAATATCTTTAAAACTGAGCGAATAAATCGCGCAGCAACACTCAGACAGACGGACATGGCTAAATCGATTCGTCTCGTCGAGGTGATCAAGAATATATACTTTAATAGGGTCTACGATGCCTCCTTTAATGCGTTACAAACTTTCTGACAAACTGAATATACGTGTTTACACTAGTGTAACAGGTATAAAACTATTGTTTTTATAGAGAACAATCGTTGCTTGTATCAAGAACAAGCGATAATTTTGTCAAGAACCATTATCTTTTATATCAAAAACAATCGCTTTTTATAACGAGAGCAAGTTCTTAGTACCAAGAACCATCGATGTTTGCAGCTGGAACAATCGTTCTTTGTATCAAGAACAATCGTTTTTTACATTAAGAACAATCGTTCTTCGTATTAAAAACAATCTTTCTTTACAAGATCAATTTTCTTTAGGAACAATCATTCCTTGTATTAACAATCGTTCTTTGTATCAAGAACAATCGTTCTTTATATCAAGAACAATCGTTCTTGAACAATCGTTTTTTATATAGAACAATCGTTCTTTGTATTAAGATGAATCGTTCTTGATTGTAGTTAAGAACAATAGTTCTTTGTATTAAGAACAATCGTTCTTTGTATCAAGAACAATCGTTCTTTGTATTAAGAACAATAGTTTTTTGTATTAAGAACAATCGTTCTTTTTATAAGAACAATCGTTCTTTGTATTAAAACAATCAAGAAAAATCGTTCTTGTAATAAGAAGAAGAAAAGAACAATCGTTTTTTGTACCAAAAACAATCGTTCTTTGTATCAAGAACAAACGATCTATTTGTCAGGAACTATCGCTGATTGGCAAGCATAATTGCTTTTTACGAGAAGAACAATGCATCATTGTATTAAAAACAATCGGTCTTTTCTTCAATAAATCTTATCGGTTCGATTATTAAGGTAATCGTTATCGGACCTTGAATGGGACCGTAGTAGAAGTTTAGCATTTTAACTACTATATTGACTAAAAAAAAGGGTTATCCTAACCACCCTCCTACATGCAGATTATTCAAATAAACCTGTTAGGCATTCATTTTGTGACTGCTCCTTATAAAAAGCTATGAGCTTAATTGAATAAAATAAAAAACATATCTGATTTGGTTTTACCAAGATGCAACCAAAAAAATGAAAATGACTCATACATCGATTTGAAAAGTATATCATCACTTCGAAATAATAAATGGTTTTAATGAATCATCTCCAACTCAATACCTCCACAGATTTAAAAAAGTCAATTAGGTGTGTTTCGACGAAAATGATTTATAACAACAAACAAACAGCAATATTTTCAGCATGATCCAATTGGACCCTTCATGCTTTTAGCCAGATTTCAACCGGTGGTCCTAGAACTTTCAATTAACTTGTAAATTGTTTTTTAAAGACATTATCACAATAAATACACAGTGAGTACAACTGAATGTTTACTGTGTACTCAGACATACTCACTCATGCTCATTTATTATATTCTTTGCTTTTGAATTGAAGTGAGTGATTCAGTAAAATTCGAACATATATTTCCAATTTGATTGTAACTTAAACTCCAAACTTTTCAATCCACTCACACAACTCAACTGCATACTGCAAAAATACTCACAAAGCCTGCTGTTTGCTGTTTAATGTTGATTTTGATTTTGAACTCAACAAATTGCTTAATCGCCTGAACATAATGCATTCGTTCATTCACAATTCATACATACAATGTCTGTCTGTCTGTCTATCTGTCCGTCTGTCTGTCTGTCTGATTGTCTGTCGATTTATTCATTCATTCATTTCAATGCGTTTGTCAAACTTTTGCATTTTTTGCAAAGTATGTGAAAAAATGCAGCAGCAGCAGCATCATCGTGTTGCAGTCATATATATACCCTGAAACGCAGCCTGAAGCATTCAAAACACAATCGCTGTGTGTGTGTGTGTGTGTTAGGAACGGTAAATGCATGAACAAAATTTAATTTTACGCTGATCAGGCAATATTTCGAAAAATACGAACTAAAATTCATTGTTTCGAAAGTTTGTTCTGCCTTGCATAAAGTTTGTTTAATTATCTGTGCGTAATGTTTATTACCAATTTGCAACAGCAGCGGCAGCAGCAGCAACAGCTACAGTCGATCCATTTCGAGCCTTCAATGTGCATATTAATATCTTTCATTGCATGTGCTTCTGCATGAACTTCTCTAATCAAAAAGCAACTTCCGACATTAATTTAGCATTTGAAGCATTAAAAAAGGCAAACAAACACACACACACACATACTCACTTTTACGTCAGTTTTATGACCAACACACATGTACGCCGTAGCATATCAAAAAAAAATGGTAGCAGCAAGTGCTATAAACAGTTTTCTGGTATTCAAAGTAATTTGTAACGTTTATGTTCTAAAAATAATGTAAGAAAAAAAAAATAATGAAGAAAATATTACAAGATGAAAATATTCATTCACACACAAATATTTTACGTTGGATAAATTTTATGTCGCATACATATGCAGATAGGAAAACCTGTGAAGAATTTGTGTTTGAGAATGGCAGCTTATAATGGAAACATATTTTGAATACAGGGTTGTAGCTGCAGATTTCTTCAGTTACTTATATGAGGAAAAATATGAGAAATTTTTAGGCGTCTAGAAATATATTTAGCTGCAAAAGTAGCCTTTTTGTTTAAATGAGTAAATAAAGTACACAGCAAACATTCAGTTGTACTCACTGTGATATCATTGTGCAGACTTACAAAAACAATAATATACAACAAAAAACGTTAACTTCGGTAGAACATAAGCTCAAATACCCGCCACACAAAACTTTAGTTAGTTCCTGTATGATCTTCAGTGACGTAGATTATATTCCGCAAAGGGGTTGGGTGGGGAAAACTCAAGTTGGAGCTCAAATTAAAAGCATATATGTAAAAGTTGTATGAAGATATAACAATAATTTTCTTGAAAAATTTAAGAAAAAATGGAGGTATGTTTGCATGGGGTCTGTAGGTTATAGTGATCCGATCCTTGTCATATGGGTACTATATACATAGGATGACAGTAGAAGTGATTTTACCCAAATTAAAGTGAATATATTGAAAAATAAAAACTATTTCCATACAAAAACACAAAAGTGGGCGGTTTATTTGTACAAGGACAATACCTAGAAATGGGCGTGGCATGTTTGCTTTGATGTTGAATGACATAAGAAGTGTTTTTAACAAATTTGTAGTAAATGCTTCCATAAATAATAACCACTTTCATACAAAAAAAAGAAAAAAGAGGTATGTTTGTATGTGGGATGTATTTTAAAATGGGCGTGGCATCTTAATTTTGACATAAGATGACAGTAGAAGTGTTTTCACCCAATTTGAAGTGAATACATTCATAAATAATAAGTGTTTTCATACAACAATTTAAAAAAAGCTGTAAGTTTGTATGGGAGCTATACCAAAAAATGGGCTCGGCACCTTGGTTTTAACATACAAAGTAGTCGTTGCCGAGAATAGTTCCAATTTTCAGCTGAATATCTTCACCTAAAAAAATGCGTAAAAATAAACAGACAGACGGACATGGCAAGGAATCGATCTATCGTCTCATCGAGCTGATCAAGAATATATATATATTTTATGAGGTCTACGACGTATCCTTTAATGCGTTACACACTTTCCGACAAACTGATAACGTTTCTTTGATAAGTGAATAACTAAAGTGCACAGTAAACACTCAGTTGTACTTGCTGTGTACTTATTGTGCTGAACTGTTCAACATTTGCTCTTCATGTTTCTACTTCGGTTCCTGAAACCCTGGCGAGCCATAGGGCATCAATAGCTATTCTCAACAGCGTTCTGTTCTCTACAAAAGTTACAAGTTGAGTCTACATCAAGTATGTGAAGTCCTTCCCATCGCTCCAATGTTACTGTTACTGTTTGTCATAAACGTTCACTTCTACGATCTCTACTATTAAGAGAATTAAACTTATGGAATCCAGGCCCAATCCTTTTCAACTTCTGTCGTAAAGTTCTTCACTGAGCAGCTCTATGTTAGCCCAGTAGTGCATCTCCTTCTTGTGAATTGTGTCCATCCAAAGAATTGGGAGGATGCTCCTCAAGCAGCGTTTAACAAACACTTGACACTTGTTGAGTAAAGAACTTTGTTACCTTTCAAGTAGAGTAGCATGGAAAACATAATTGATTTGAAAAGTCTGTTGGAATTGTACCAGATCATCCGGACTCAAACATCCAGCTTCAATTAACCAGCTCAGTTCCGCCTTTTTCTGCGAGGAAGCCGCATTGATATCTGATAACTCTCTATCATCTCAATTTGTTAGCTTGCGTTTACAACTCTACTTCTGGTCGGATCCGCGAATCTGAGGCTGTAGACTTGTGATTTGCCATGTTTGACATTATTCGGGCCCGAAAAAGAAGAGGCCCTCTCAAGTGCTGCAGCCATTCGGGATAAGTAAGCTGTAAAGTCGATAGCAATACATTACCTATTAAAGAAGGTACTCTCTGAAAGACATCTTCGCTGTAAGACCCATTGTTTGCCACTGCAAATTGCCTTAATTAAAGCGAATAGCCGGTGCAGATTTGACCTGAGAGACACTCTTTCTATGGTTTCAAATAGTTTCATACTTTCCAACACAAAAATCGACTAAAAACACCAATAAGATAAATGAATGCGTACAGTACACAGCAAACATTCAGTTGTACTTACTGTGTACTCATTGTGCCTAGAATGCTTTACGAATACTTAGTGCAACTAGATACAATTTTGAAGATTATAAAAGAAAGAAATTTTATGAAATAACATAAAATTTCGAACGCCCTTCATAATTAACACCAAAGATACACCACTGTACACATGTGAAATTTTTATGATGGCCAAAGTTGTCGTTTGTAAGTACTTATAGTCGTTTGATTGCTGCTACTGCACAGCTCATACTTATGCTACTGAAGCTATGTCGGTGTTTACTATGTTGGCTGTTAAACTTTGGCCATTAACACACTTGCGTGCACAGCAATTAAGCCAGGCAAGCAACGAACTTACGAACGATGCAAAGACAAATGAAAAGCCAAAACACAAAAAAAAGAAAATAAAATAAAATAAAGAAGTAAAAGAGAATGTAAAATAAAATAAGTACAAGCTTATATAAAAAAGAATAAAAGAAACAAACGAACGAACGAAATCATTAAAAAGTCGCGATAAAAGCTGCCAGGAGCGTAATAAAAGTAATTTTATATGGCAACACTGTTGCAACAAAATAAACCGAAGGGGAAGTACATGTCGCTATAAAGACAACGACGCTGTCGCTATAAAGACATCAAATACGAATGCAGTGTGAAGCGCTAACAAAATGATTGGAAGACAGGCAAAACCGAAAGTAAAAAAAAAAAAAAAAGTCAGTTGTGAATTGCTGTAAGCGTTTGCCTTGTAATTAACTTGCATGCGTTAAGCGGGCGAATCAGGCAAGACAGAAAGACGACGACGACAGAATGTGATGAGAACTTGCTGCAAAAGTTAAACTTACACATCAGGCGGCTGCTGCTGCGGTGGCTGCTTCTTGACTTTGTTGCCCGCAGTTGAAGTAACGCGTGAACTGGAATGTGTCAACGTTACTTTGTGTCGTACTTATTTTTTTTTTTGCGTACTCGGACTATCCTTTCATCAACTCTTGCACTCGTCGTGTACGTGTACGCTTTAAATGCATTCAACCGCAAAAATTAAAGACAACACGTAAATTTGTAATTTATTTTAAGTTTATCCTTTTACTATAAACCTCCCAAAAAAAAAACGAAAATTGCGTATAAAATTTTTTGGTACGCTGCGTATACGTAATAAAATGTAATTAAATTAAGTATACGCACTGTTTGTCTAAGCATAGAAAATTCAATTAAATTTTGTACAAAAAAAAAATAAAAATATTAATCAAAATTAAAACTAAAATCCGCTTTAAGCTGCATAAGCATGCAAACAAGTCGTCGCCGTCGACGTCGTCCTTCGGAAAATGATATGCATGCACTATAAATTTTAATAACCTTTTTGCTGCATATAATTATATGTAAATAAGTGCAATATAATATTGTATTTAATTTTTTTGTTCATATCATATTCTATATAAATAACAGCAACACAAATCCATACACAAATAACTTATATGCAATGTTTGTATATTGGGCATATTAGAAAGTATCTTTTGGATATTCGTTGTGAGTCATTTCAAAATGAACAATAAATTAAATAGTTTTTGAAAAAAAATTTTTGAGTACAATGAGTACACAGTGAGTACAAATGAATAGTTACTATGTACTCACTCAAACTCACTCATTTCGTATTGCACATAAACTCACACTCACAACTTGATATCTCCTATCGTTTCTATTACTTGTGCACCTAAGAGCTTTATTGAATAAAAAAACGACTTTTTTTCTCCTTTAATCAGTTTTATAAAAGTTAAGTACAATGAGTAAACAGTGAGTACAAATGAATAGTAATTATGTCAAAAAGTATCTTTAAGATGTTTTTTGTGAGTCATTTACTTTCAAAATGAACAATAAATTAAATAGTTTTTGAAAAAAATGTTGAGTACAATGAGTACACAGTGAGTACAAATGAATAGTTACTATGTTCTCACTCATAGTCACTCATTTCGTATTGCACATAAATTCACACTCACAACTTGATATCTCATATCGTTTCGATTACTTGTGCACCTAAGAGCTTCATTGTTTTATAAAAAGTTAGGCACACATGAGTACACAGTGAGTACAAATAAAATAGACTAGACTCTCATTCATACTCACTCATTTAGTACATTCACATCAGTACATCTGTAGTATATAAGTCCATTCCGCGAATAAGTGGTATCTTTAATAGGCGTTGCTCTCGATAACTTGATCGGTTCAATAACATGTGCACCCGTAAACCGGGACCATAACGACTTAAGAGTTTCATTGAATAAAAAAATAGATTCGACATTTTCCTCCCAAAAATAGTTTTACAGAAAATTTAGCGACAATAAGTACACAGTGAGTACAAATGAATTGTTACTATATACTCACTCATACTCACACATTTAGTATTGCACTTACATTAACATCAGTACATCTGTAGTACAAAAGTCCATTCCGGAGGTAAGTTATTTCTTTAAGAGGAGCTGCTTTCGATATCTTGATGGGTTCGATTACTTGTGCACCCTTGAAACGGCGCCTTAACGACTTAAGAATAAAGAAAAAATAGTTTAGACTTTGTTCTCCTGGAAATTGTTTGATAAAGAGATCAACACCATGGGTACACAGTGAGTACAGTTGAATGTTTACTGTGTACCATATTCATTCATTTTGTTTTGCATATATATTTATATAATATAGCAGCTAGCGTTATCCGATTTAGACCAATTATTTTCGCTATTTCATTCGAGAAGGCTACTAAGAAGGCAATTTTAAAATGCCTCTTTCATAAAAGCTATTGACAAAAAATTGAGATAACCAATATTCATAAACCTCTCTTGAGGCCTAATTTATACCACCGGGAGCATTTAACATGGAAAAAAAAATATGATAATCACTTGGTATCAGGTAAGGGCTATAAGGCGGAAGCATGGAAATCTCATTCGAGCTGTGCGCTAGTTTTCAAAACTTTCTCTGATCCTGTATTGCTCCGAGGGAAGTAAATTCCCTCCCTATTACTTAATCATGACCTCTTCTGGGCAATCTCCAGCTTCAAAGTGGTTTACAGGTCCGAAGACGTAGAGCCCCATAAAGTATATATCAAATCTTGGTCTGCTCAATGAGGCGAGTCCATCAAGCTTTGACTGTCTGTCCTTACGTCTGTCTGCTTAGTACTGAAGAAATTCGCAACTTAAGCCTTTCTCGGCATCGACTAAGTCAAGTTCAAAACTGAAAGCACCATACCCATTTATAGGCATAGGCCCCCAATACAAACTTACCGATTATTTTCGAATTTTTGAAATTATTTACAAACTGGATTAAAACACATTTAATGTCTTCCAGGGCTGGCGTTTCGTGGCTGGCATATTTTTTTGCTCGGAACTTGCTCTCCAAAATAGCCCAGAGAGAATAATCTATTGAATTCGAGTCTGCTGAATTCGAAACCGATATAAAGTTTGGAGCGTTATTTTTCAGGCATTCTTGCTTAGCGCTTGGTTTTTGTGAGACATTGCCGAGTCTTGTTGCAACATTCATGCCCTGTGGCCGAAAAATTTTAAAGCAGTCTACAGAATACATACTCGATAATATGTCGCATTTACTTTGATGACAGGCTTAATGAAAACGTTTGGAGAGCACCCATCAGAAGGTAAAGCGATCCAAACCATTATTTGAAGTGGGTGCTGCTTTCTGGTAATCGACCGATAGCTCAAATTCTCGTATGACCCTTCTGTCAAGTAAGCCCTATCGTTTTGAGAGTTTATAAATTGCCTAAATGGTGAAATTTTACTCCTCACAAAAAAACCATGCTTGAAAATTGAACGCTCTCGACTAAGCGAAACAATTTCTTCACTGCTCTGGTATAATAGCGTGAACCTTTTGGAATTTCAAAGGATTGAACTAGGACACAATTCTTAATATAATTCGGATGTTGAGATCAGTTCATTAACGACAACGATCTGAAGCTAGTAACACTTCGATTTCCGAGAGCAAAACAAAAAATGGCGAAAATGTTTCATATGTTATAACTTCCAAGCCATTAATAGTGTCAAATGATTTTTTAAAGCCTAAATAATTTTATTTAACTAAACTTTTATGCACATATTTGCAACTTTTAAAGTTTGACAAAAAATAAACTCAAAAACTTTTTCATACAACCAATTTAAAATTCACAAAGCCATCATATTTTTTGAAATATGTGTATCTATAAAAATAAAATATATAAAATAATACTTTACTGTATTATGCTGATAATTACATCATTTACAAAATAATTCCAACTCCACACAACTTCACACAAAAAATTGTCAGAAAAATATATAAAATGAAAGAAGACGCTTACATGACAGGCGACACTCGGGAGTTGTAACAACGCAAACCATTTATATACATAAAAAAACAAAAACAAAACATACAGACAACCGTGTAAATAAAAGCATTGGCGATAAGCTGACAGACAGTTGGAACAACAGATATGCATACAAACAGACAGACAGACAACGGACATTGGAAAAAAAAAGAGAGTTTAAAATAAATTACTTTGCATTAATTGCGCTTGCATATGCATTAACGCGTGAGCGTCAGCGTAAAAGCAAAGAAAGAAAGCAAGTATATCCTTTTCATATACCCATATCCATACCCATAACCACCCTCCCACTCCAAATAGTACCTTTGTCATGTATGCATGACATTTAAACAAATGTTGACAATTTAAATTCAATATTTAAACAGTCATGCACAAGAGTGTTAGTCGTGGTCGATTTTTGTTTTATAATTATATATTTAAATAAATCACCCCCCTGCTCCCCCTTAGCCAACTGACTGCATAAATTTAGCAATCGCATGTAAAGGCTTCATCTATATTTGCACAAGTTTTGCGAATGAAATGAATGAAATTTTATATTGCAACTCACGCGTGTCAACGTGAAATGATTAATTTAAATGAAGCAATAAACTGAAAATTATTTTTTTTTTTTGTTTAAAATAGTAATTACGCTGCTAAATTGTGCAACGAAAAAAACAAAATAAAATAATAAATTGTTTAGAAAAGCGAAATATAAGCAATATTAATGATATGCATGCATTTGAATTTAATTTTAAGTGGATTTGTTTATAAACTCTCATGTGAGTAGAGATTATTTTCTGGATTAGGATTATTATTTGTTTAGTTGAAAGAGTTTATGTTGTAGTAAAATTATTCCGAAGTATTTGTTTAGTTTATTAAGGTTTGTAAATAAGATAGATTATATGGACAGACGGACATTGAAGCAGAGAAATGCATGGACGAACATTTGGACAGACAAATGGACAATGGACAGACGAACACATGGACAGACGGACAAATGGACTGACAGACATAAACACAGACGGACAAATGGACAGACGGACAAATGAACAGACGGACATATGAATAGACGGATATATGGACAGACAGACATTGTTCCCTTTAAAATTGTTTTGCAAAATTCTTTCTTAACTTATTTTCTTAACTTGTTCTACTTGAATTTATAAGCCAAATGAAGAATACTTTCAATTAGACGAGTTCTTGGTCAGATCTATGGTTTCCTATCGGACTCTAATCAAATATATTGTACTCTATTGTACTATATTGTACTCTATTGTACTCTATTGTACTCTATTGTACTCTATTGTACTCTATTGTACTCTATTGTACTCTATTGTACTCTATTGTTCTCTATTGTACTCTGTTGTACTCTATTGTACTCTATTGTACTCTATTGTACTCTATTGTACTCTATTGTACTCTATTGTTCTCTATTGTACTCTGTTGTACTCTATTGTACTCTATTGCACTCTATTGTACTCTATTGTACTCTATTGTACTCTATTGTATTCTAATGTACTCTATTGTACTCTATTGTACTCTATTGTACTCTATTGTACTCTATTGTACTCTATTGTACTCTATTGTACTCCTATTGTACTCTATTGTACTCTATTGTACTCTATTACTTGTACTCTATTGTACTCTATTGTACTCTATTGTACTCTATTGTACTCTATTGTACTCTATTGTACTCTATTGTACTCTATTGTACTATATTGCACTCTATTGTACTCTATTGTACTCTATTGTACTCTATTGTATTCTAATGTACTCTATTGTACTCTATTGTACTCTATTGTACTCTATTGTACTCTATTGTACCTCTATTGTTCTCTATTGTACTCTATTTGTACTCTATTGTACTCTATTGTACTCTATTGTACTCTATTGTACTCTATTGTTCTATATTGTACTCTATTGTATTGAGTTGTTCTCTATTGTACTCTAATTGTACTCTATTGTACTCTATTGTATTTTTTTGTACTTTACATTTTCACATTTTCACATAAAGAGTGATCCACAAAATCGACGCTAATTGAACTGTTTCGCTCCAACAACACAACAAACCATTAATGATGCAAAATCTTAAGCATCAAATCTATGTGGGATATGGTTCTGTGGTGGTGGTAAATCTTTGCGCTGCTTAGGACAATAGAACACAAGCGATTTTTCCTTTAAGCAAAATTTGTAATCAATTTATTAGCGGTGCTTTTGACCGGGACTCTTTTAACCTCAGCAAAATAAATTTTCAATAGCTGCAATAGACCGCGCTGTCAGTGAATTGCATGTTTTGACGAATCAAGCGACTGGCAAATGTACCAACGAATTTGTACAGGTTCAATGTTCCAGCGAATATAAACGTTTCGCGAAGCGTGATAAAAACACCAATCACTGATAAATGAACAGTTACACTGTTCGCGAAGGGCGTTACACAAATTCGCCGATAAATGAATATGTTCACTGATGAATAAGAAAATCGCAAATCAATACTTTCAGTCAACGATTTTTAAATCACTGTGAAAAAAATCACCGCAAAGTGATTTATAATTGTCGCCTAGCAAAATTGACATCAATAAAAAATTGAGTTGCTTCTAATGGCGTAAGTCGACAGAAAAATAGAAAAATATTTTACAATTTCATACAATTTCAATAAAAATTAAATAAAGAATTTATTAAAAAAAAACAATATTGTGGCATAATTTCATATTTATTTTTAAGCAATTAAATAGTCATCAAAACCAAATCAAAAATAATAAAAGATACAATTTAAAATAGTATAATTTCTTTATTATTATTAACATTTCAATGCTTAAGAAAAGAAAAACATTTTACTTAAAAATTCCAAGACAAAAAAAAAAAAAAACAAGTAAATAAACTCTGAACAAAAAAAAAACCTTGCATATCGATAAATTTAATGCTTAAAATTGTTGTTCATAGCTAAAATTTTAAGGCACTCATGCATTGCTTATTTTGTATGCACTCATTCCCACAACGACACTTTGTCTTAAGTTGAGCAACAAAACCAACGATTTAAAGTATACAATATGCCAAAAACAAAATAAATATGTATAAAAAAAGAAAACACCAACAAATACCCTAAATTCAAAATCAAACTTAGAATAAACTAGCTAGATATATCGTACATATATGCGAGATGTGTTACAGAAGATACTTATTATACAAAGCTAATAATATAATACAATATATTCCATGTTTTGGCATGCTAACTTATTTTTTTTAAACGAACGGGAATGATCTTGTTGATCGTTTGTTTCAAATAAACGGGATAAAGCATTGTATTTCTCGCTGATCAAGTTGATCGTTTGTTTGGTTGATGTTGTATTTCAAACAATCGGGATAAAACATCATAACTTTTCGTGGGTTGCTATTCATTTTAAACTAAAGAACTGTATTGATGACTTTGTTTCTTGTTGATCATTTCTTGTTGATCATTTCTTGTTGATAATTTGTTGTTGATCATTTATTGTTGATTATTTATTTATGATCATTTATTTATGATCATTTATTGTTGATCATTTGCTAAATGCTAACCATTTATTGTTGATCATATATTGTTGATCATTTATTATTGATCATTTCTTGTTGATCATTTATTGTTGATCATATATTGTTGATCATTTCTTGTTGATCATTTCTTGTTGATTATTTGTTGTTGATCATTTATTGTTGAGCATTTATATATGATCATTTATTTATGATCATTTATTTAGATCATTTATTTATGATCATTTATTTATGATCATTTATTGTTGATCATTTATTTCTAACCATTTATTGTTGATCATTTATGTTGATCATATATTGTTGATCATTTATTGTTGATCATTTATTGTTGATCATTTATTATTGATCATTTCTTGTTGATAATTTATTGTTGATCATTTATTATTGATCATTTCTTGTTGATCATTTATTGTTAACAATTTATTGTTGATCATTTCCCTTGTTG
This sequence comes from Leucophenga varia, assembly GCA_018903435.1. Classification (NCBI taxonomy): domain Eukaryota; kingdom Metazoa; phylum Arthropoda; class Insecta; order Diptera; family Drosophilidae; genus Leucophenga; species Leucophenga varia. The sequence goes on along the minus strand of JAEIFJ010000443.1, from coordinate 225,750 downwards.
ATTATTTGTTGTTGATCATTTATTGTTGAGCATTTATATATGATCATTTATTTATGATCATTTATTTATGATCATTTATTTATGATCATTTATTTATGATCATTTATTGTTGATCATTTATTTCTAACCATTTATTGTTGATCATTTATTGTTGATCATATATTGTTGATCATTTATTTGTTGATCATTTATTGATGATCATTTATTATTGATCAATTCTTGTTGATCATTTATTGTTGATCATATATTGTTGATCATTTATTGTTGACCATTTATTTATGATCATTTATTTATGATCATTTATTGTTGATCATTTATTTCTAACCATTTATTGTTGATCATTTATTGTTGATCATATATTGTTGATCATTTATTGTTGATCATTTATTGTTGATCATTTATTATTGATCATTTCTTGTTGATAATTTATTGTTGATCATTTATTATTGATCATTTCTTGTTGATCATTTATTGTTAACAATTTATTTATGATCATTTATTTATGATCATTTATTGTTGATCATTTATTGCTAACCACTTATTGTTGATCATTTATTGTTGATCATTTATTGTTGATCATTTATTGTTGATCATTTATTGTTGATCATTTATTGTTGATCATTTATTGTTGATCATTTCTTTTGATCAATTATTGTTAATCAATTATTGTTGATAATTTATTGTTGATCATTCAATGTTAATCAATTATTGTTGATCATTTATTGTTGATCATTTATTGTTGATCCTTTGTTGTTCATCATTTATTGTTGATCATATATTGTTGATCATTTCTTGTTGATAATTCATTGCTAAAAATTATGGGTTGATCATTTATTGTTGATCATTTATTGTTGATCATTTATTGTTGATCATTTGCTGTTGATCATTTGTTGTTGATCATTTATTATTGATCATTTATTATTGATCATTTATTGTTGATCATTCATTGTTAATCAATTGTTTATCATTTATTTATGATCATTTATTGTTGATCTTTTCTCGTTGATCACTTATTGTTGATCATTTAGTGTTGATCATTTAATGTTGATCATTTATTGTTGATCATTTATTGTTGATCATTTATTGTTGATCATTTATTGTTGATCATTTATTGTTGATCAATTATTGTTGATCATTTATTGTTGATCATTTATTGTTGATCATTTATTGTTGATCATTTATTGTTCATTTCTTGTGATAATTATTGTTAATCAATTATTGTTGATCATTTATTGTTGATCATTCAATGTTAATCAATTATTGTTGATCATTTATTGTTGATCATTTATTGTTGATCCTTTGTTGTTGATCATTTATTGTTGATCATTTATTGTTGATCATTTCTTGTTGATAATTTATTGCTAATCAATTATGGTTGATCATTTATTGTTGATCATTTATTGTTGATCATTTATTGTTGATCATTTGTTGTTGATCATTTATTATTGATCATTTATTATTGATCATTTATTGTTGATCATTCATTGTTAATCAATTGTTTATCATTTATTTATGATCATTTATTGTTGATCATTTTCTCGTATGATCACTTATTGTTGATCATTTATTGTTGATCATTTATTGTTGATCATTTATTGTTGATCATTTATTGTCGATCATTTGTTGTTGATCAATTATTGTTGATCATTTATTGTTGATCATTTATTGTTGATCATTTATTGTTGATCATTTATTGTTGATCCTTTGTTGTTGATCATTTATTGTTGATCATTTATTCTTGATTATTTATTGTTGATCATTATGTTGTTGATCATTTATTGTTGATCATTTATTGTTGATCATTTATTGTTGATCATTTCTTGTTGATCATTAATTGTTTATCATTTATTGTTGATAATCATTTATTGTTGATCATTTATTGTTGATCATTTATTGTTGATCATTTATTGTCGATCATTTGTTGTTCATCATTTGTTGTTGATCATTTGTTGTTGATCATTTATTGTTGATCATTTATTGTTGATCAATTGTTTATCTGTTTCGATCATTTGTTGTTTCTCGTTGATCATTTGTTGTTGATCATTTGTTGTTGATCATTTATTGTTGATCATTTATTGTTGATCATTTACTGTTGATCATTTATTGTTGATCTTATTCGTTTTATTTTTAATTCGATTAAAATTTATTTTCAAACAAAAGCCACTGACTTTTTCAGCTAACAAACTCTTCAAACACATCTCGCACAGCAAGCATGGCTCCAAGAATATTGTATTGCACTACACAACTAGCGCTTGCTATCTCTCTCTTTCTCTCTCTTTCTCTCTGTACATACATACATACATTTGCGGCATTCCGTTGTTTGTTTGTACAGGCATTCAGATACATCTATGTATGCATAAAAACATGTGTATATGCATGTAACCGCTTGTATCTTTTTATCTATAAGATGCATATTTGTTTGCATACTCGTTCAAATACATACGTACTATATACACACACATTGTATATATTTGTTTAATCTTGCTGTAGATAACCACAAATCCGGCATGATTATACTTTTTGATAAGCAACTTTAATAAATGAACTCGAAATTTATTAGTTTTTATAAGCGTTTTTTGTTTTTGTTATTGAAAAGCATATACACAAAAATATACATTTACAAGATAGTTAACCGCATCTAGACACAAGATTTAAACAAACAGACAAGACCACAAAGTACACACAGAAACACACACACACACACATGTACAGTGAATAACATAAATAGAGAGACTTAAGATATTTTTTTCTTATTTATAACAAATTGTTTATTATTTTAACGAGAGACATTTTGCTTATGCGTTTATTGGCAGCCAATGACAGACGGACGGCTGGACGGACGTACGGTTAAGATAGACAAATAATTTGTATTTCGGATATCAATTTTGTCATTTTACATTATTAAATCTTTGGTTGACTTGATTGAAAGATACTTTAATGCATATGCAGCACATCGATTGATAAAATACTAAATATTTGTGGCTATATGTGACATTATTATGATATTATTATTATTATGTTATATGAAAATCATTGGAACGTGTAATAAATATATTGATTAAAGTATTTCATTAAAATTTTCAAGTGTTAAACATTTACAGATGCCAGATATACATATCTCTGTGTATTGAATATTTGAGTTATTAAGACTTTTCGTGTTAATAATAATAAATTATTAAATAAATTTGCTATTGTGGTATACAACACTGCGTATGCGTAATATTTTCAATTAAATTGCGTGAAAGCTACCCGGCAGTAGACAGTTGACTAAAGCTGTATTGTAAGGTATTCTACTACGCTGGCATACTAGACTGCTTGTCTTACATAAATCTCAATTCAATCTACAAGTAGCATCGAAAATGGTGCACAACGATTCTTTAAACTAACTATTTAAACGACGTACTATATTATATGTTATCGGTCTTTTTAGTTCGATTAATCGAATTTAATTGTTTTAAATTGCATTTTGAACTTTCTTGATGCATTTTACAAATTGCATGCTTGTATTTACCCTTAATCATAATTATCGGTCTTATTAGTGATAAGCAAAAAGCTCAATCGATTTCATTCATTACACTTACATTTCAAAACTAATTAAAAATACTTTCGGGTTGTTGAAAACGATAAATCTTCTTATTTAATGAAAATCACGTAAGGTCAAATTTCCGATAGTTTAGCAGAGAAGCTAAGTACGTTTTTGGAATGGCTAAAAAAAAAAAGCCAAGTAAAATTCATTTTAATAAGCTGTGATTTGCATTGAATTTAGTTAAAAAATTATATCGATAACTAATCGATAACAAATCGGTATGTTATCGATAACTGAATAATAGCTAGTGAATAACTATTAAATGTAACGATAACTTACCGATATATCGATAACTAATCGCTTGCTAATCGGTAAATCGATAACTAATCGATAATATCTATATATCAAAAATAATTTGCCAAAGAGAGAAGCATAAAAATCCAGCAAAATTCTACCCTTGAAAATATTAATTTACGATTACTCAAATAATCAAATCGATAACAAAAATCGAGTAATTGTAGCAAAATCTGCTTTTTTACTTTTTAAACATTTAAGTACGAACAATTTGGAACTACAACTCGATATCTGTTATAGGTTCGACTATTTGATTAATCGATAACTTAGTTGTATCGATAATTAGTTGGTATAATAATAACTAATTGGTATTTAGATAACTGAGCCATAATGTATATCATATCATTTTTAAAGAGATAGGCAAAACACAAAGCATTCAAATAAAGTTTTCAAAAAAATTTATTTTCGACTAATCAAATAATCGAACCGATAACATAAACCGAGTAATTGTAGCAAAATGTTCTTCTTTACTTTTTAAATAATCAAGTAAGCTGTTTTTAACAACTCTGTTATCGGTTCGATTATTTGATTTATCGCTTACTAATTTATATCGATAACTAGTTGGTATATTGATATTTAATTAGTATATAGATAACTGGTGTATTATAATATTCATATTAATCTGAAGAGATAGGCCAAACACAAAGTTTTCAAATAAAATTCTAGCCTATAAAATTGATTTTCGATTTCACAAATAATCGAACCAATAACAGAAGTCGAGTTATCGATTTCGTTTTTAATATTCATGTTTAAAACAATTGATGCCACTATACGCATTCGATGTCTGTTATCGGTTCGATTTCGGTCCCAAATCGATTACATAAAACAAACAAATGACTTGTAAACGTACCAAACATTCTTTTTAAATTACACAAATTATATAAAACAGCATAAATATTTAAGTTTATAATATTTCAATTATTTACTTTCACACACGTTCTTACTGTTAAGCAACAACACAAAGCAACAAAGATACAGCATAGAATTATGTTGTGTATTGGAAAATTCTTGAAGTGTCTTGTTTATTGAATTGGAAAATATTCGAATAATGCAAACACACACAAACTATCTAACGAGTCAAATAACTTTAATTTATTTAAGCAAATTTATGCCTAAAAATTTTAAACTTAAAAAAAATATTAATTTTTTTAGTGTCAAAATTAATTGCAAAAAAATACTTTAAAGCACTTCAAATGTGTTAAAGTTTTTTATTAAATCATTTAAAAACACTTTATTAAGCTAAAATAAATATTTAGTGCAACATGTGTAGATTATCGATAAAATGTATCTAACAGATACAATACTGCATATCTAATAGCAGCAAAAATAACTATTGACATAAAGCAACAATGTCAACAATATACTAACAACAACAATAAAAACAACATGAATAATACGAAAAAACCAATATCCTTTCATATGCAAATTTGCTGCAATAAATTTCAAATTGTGTACAAATCTTTTTGTCAGTACTACGCTACCTAATGTATGTACATATTTATAGTATGTAGTACGTACAGGGGAAACCCATTAGCATGGGTCAGAGTAATACATTTCGAAAATCATTGACACCTGTAACAACAATACAAATACATAAACATGCAAGCGGAAATTTTCATATTTGTGAGTGGTTTAATTAGTTTTGAAAATAAATTATGTGAATTGAAATAAAGTAAACTAGAGATTACTTCTTAAAAAGGAAAGAAATGATTCCTGTAAAGCAAAAAATTGAGTAACGATCAACAAGAAATACAATGCTCAATTCCGTTCTTTTAAAACAAATGTACTCGATGGTACTCTATTGTACTCTATTGAACTCTTTTGTACTCTATTGTACTCTTTTGTACTCTATTGTACTCTATTGTTCTCTATTGTACTCTCTTGTACTCTATTGTACTCTATTGTACTCTTTTGTAGTCTATTGTACTCTATTGTACTCTATTCCACTCTATTGAACTCTATTGAACTCTATTGTACCCTATTGAACTCTATTGTACTCAATTGTACTTGATTGTACTTGATTTTACTCTATTGTACTCTATTGTACTCTATTGTACTCTATTGTACTCTATTGTACTCTATTGTACTCTATTGTACTCTATTGTACTCTATTGTACTGTATTGTACTCTATTGTACTCTTATTGTACTCTATTGTACTCTATTGTACTCTATTGTACTCTATTGTACTCTATTGTACTCATTGTACTCCATTGTACTCTATTGTACTCTATTGTACTCCATTGTACTCTATTGTACTCTATTGTACTCTATTGTACTCTTTACTGTACTCTATTGTACTCTATTGTACTATATTGTACTCTAGTAAATTGTTCAAAGCTTATGAGTTGGTAAAAAAATATTTAATATTTTTCTTCAATAAACCCTCGCAATAAAAAAAAGCACAGCGTTAGGTCTGAATATTTTTCTTTTGAAAATAGCTATTAAAAACTGTAAATTGCAATAATTCAATGAAGAACATTCAAATCAAATGACTTATGTGAATGCAAAAGAGAATATGTGATTATATATATGTGTGAGTGAGGGAGAAAGAATGAAAGTAAACAAATCGAAAGAGATAAATAGTTTGCCATTTATATTGGCCACCTTGTGCTGTCAGTGTTGCCACCTTTGCACATGTTAAAGCATAATTTCCGTTTTTCTTTTTTTTTTGTATTGTGTTGCATGTGCGCGTGTGATATTTATGTGTATGTGTGTGCTATTCCATTGTAATTTAATGCACTTTGCCGACAATAGAATGAAACGCTGTTTAACAGGTGTACAACACGCTATGTGTATGTTTGTATGTATGCGTGCTTTAACTAGAAAATATTACATTTTCGCTCAATTATTTATCGTATTGCAATAATCTATCTATTGTAGACACGCGCAATTGTACTATAGTTCGCATAAATGTGCAATTTTCACAATAAAATTTTCATGAATGTTTCGAAAATCGCTGTGAAATAATTTTGTAAATACATTAAGTATTCTACCGCTGTTGTTATGCAATGAAATTATATTATTGTATCTTTTTTTGGCTGACTTGAGCCTACGATCTTTTCTATTGTTCTCTGTGGTACTCTACTGAGCTCTGCTGTACTCGATTATACTCTATTGTACTCTATTAAACTCTACTGTACTCTATTGTACTCTATTGTTCTCTATTGTACTCTATTGTACTCTATTGTACTCTATTGTACTCTATTGTACTCTATTGTACTCTATTGTACTCTATTGTACCTATTGTACTCTATTGTACTCTATTGTACTCTATTGTACTCTTTGTACTTGTACTCTATTGTATTCTATTGCTCTCTATTGTACTCTATTGTACTCTATTGTACTCTATTGTACTCTATTGTACTCTATTGTATTCTAATGTACTCTATTGTACTCTATTGTACTCTATTGTACTCTATTGTACTCTATTGTACTCTATTGTACTCTATTGTACTCTATTGTACTCTATTGTACTCTATTGTACTCTATTGTGCACTTGTTGTACTCTATTGTACTCTATTGTACTCTATTGTTCTCTATTGTGCTCTATTTTTCATTATTGCACTCTTATGTACTCTTTTGAACTCCATTCCACTTTACTGTACTCTACTGAACTCTATTTAACTTTATTGTACTCTTTTGTAATCATTTGTATTCCTTTGAACTCTACTGACTCTATTGTATTGAGTTGTTCTCTATTGTACTCGCTTTTACTCTGTTGTACTTTGTTGTACTCTATTGTACTCTTATGTTTTGTACTCAATTATTCTTGATTGAATTGTACAGTACAGTACTGTGTTATAAAATAATATAATTTCTGCAATAAATCTATGAAAAAAATGATTTACTAAAGTCGTTATAAACGATTTATCGATTTCCTTTTTTCATAAAACAAAAGACTAAAAATACAATTGAATTATACAAGCCGCAAGAAACTTGTACTTCAATTAACATCTGACCAACCATGCAAACAATAGAAATGATAGAAAGCAGCGTAATTAGGTTAAACTTAAAAGTGGCTTACAATAAAAAAAAATATGTAAAAGTATCTACAAGTAGAGCAATTTATAGGCAAATAAAGTAAAACGAGTTTTAATTCAAAGCAAAAAAAAAAATAAATAAATAAAAACGAAGGCGGCATTTAAGCAATTATATTTCTTTATAAGCGAAAAAAAAAATATATTCTACATTTAAAATTTTAAATACAAAGAAGAAAAATTACGCATACGCAAAGTGCGCCAAAGGACAACTTATAGAATTTGTGTTTGCAGTGACAAGCCCAAAAACATGCCTCCTACCTGCCTGCCTTGCTAGTTTCCTTATGCGTTTCAGTTTTTTTTAGTTAGTTTGCAAAGTTGTTTCTAATTTTATTTTTAATTGAAACTAAACTAGCGCAAAATGTTGCTTTTGCTTGGTATTTTTTTCCATTTATTTTTATTAAAGCAAAAATTATAACTTTTGCGCATTTTTACGCAGCATACAACATGCCTACATATATCATGGCTCATTATAAGGCAGAATTGTGGCAGAAATTATAAAACATTTCCGTATAGGGAAATAAGTAGTAGCTGCAATTATTTTAAAAACAAGTTAGAGATGGAAAATTAACGATAACAGTATTAGTAAAATCGATAATTATCGAATTGTATATTGAGTAATTTTCAAGCTAAGTCCTAATCCAAGGAAGTAAGTCTATACTAGCCATTTTGTGATTATATAGCTCACTATAGTACGTCTGCAACAATAGTTGGAGATAAATTGTTTTTATTAAAACTATAGAATTTAACTAATGGCAAAGTTATCGTTAATTTCACATCTCTAATTAACATTAAGTCTTTTGCTGCGACTTGAAGCAGTGCTTTGTATTTTAATTAAGTTGTTTTCATTTACTCTATATGCAAATGTTGAAGGTGGTAAATTGCATAGCAAGAAATTATACATTAATTACAATAATTTAATTGAAATACGGCAGGAAAGAGCATAATATAAATTTAGTTATTTCTATGAGCTTGAGTCTTTTGTGTTTAAGGAAAATAGTGAAGCAGTTACGTTTCATGTTGAATAAAGTCTATAGTGGCATTAAGAATGTTTTAGTATATTATTTAAATTGAGTTCTCTGCATAGAAATTAGAAAAAGTAATCATTTTGAAATGCAAATATAATTAATTTGCAATCAAACAGAAAATAGACAGTGACAGTGGACAGACAGAGTTTTTAGTCAAAGGGGCTGTTTTTAAACAGTAACAGTGATTTAAGACAACAGTGACTGTAGACAATAACAGTTATTTTAGAAAATAATAATGACTTTAAACAGTAACAAGCACTTTAGGCAGTAACAAGCACATTAAAACAGTGACTTTAGACAGTAACTGCGACTTAGGTCAGTAACAGTGACTATTTGCAGAGACTAGTAAGAGTAACAATCTTAGTCACTTTAGACAGAAACAGCAACAGTCACTTTAGACAGTTACAATAAAAGTCACTTTAGACAGTAACAGCAACAGTCACTTTAGACACTTTAACAATAACAGTGATTTAAGCCAATCGCAGTTACTTTTACCACTGACTCTTGACAGTGACAGTGACTATAAACAATAACCGTCACTTTTGGCAGTAACAATAAAAGTGATTTGAGACAGTAACAGTGAACATTAACATTCACTTTATACAGTAACAGTGACTTAAGACAGTAACAGTGAACATTAACAGGTACAACATCACTCATTTCAGACAGTAACATTAACAGTGTCTTTAACAGAAAAAGTCTTTTTGGTCAGCAACATTAACTTTAACAGTAACAGTGAAGTACGACAGTAACAGTGACTTAAGACTGTAACAGTTAACATTACAACCGCAGTCATTTCAGACAGTAACATTAACAGTGCCTTTGACAGAAACAGTTTAATAGTCAGCAACATTGACTTTAACAGTAACAGTGAAGTACGACAGTAACAGTTAACATTACAACAGCAGTCATTTCAGACAGTAACATTAACAATGACTTTAACAGAAACAGTCTCTTTGGTCAGCTACATTGACTTTAACAGTGAAGTATGACAGTAACAGTGACTTAAGACTGTAACAGTTAACATTACAACAGCAGTCATTTAAGACAGTAACATTAACAGTGTCTTTGACAGAAACAGTTTCTTTGGTCAGCAACATTGACTTTAACATTAACAGTGAAGTACAAAGGTAACAGGAAACTTAGGCAGCGAAGGTGTTACAGTGGTTTAAGGTGGTTTTAAATAACTTTAGGCGGTGACAATCTCGAAAAGAAATTGCAGTGCCTTTTTTTAATTTTCTAAAATCAAAACCCTTTAAAGAACAATATTATTTTTTACACTTCCACAACACCTAACAAACATATCAAACTGTATAGACATAATATCCATTATAATAAAAATAAAAAATACATACAATACTTTTAAATGCGCGTTTGCAGTCATACTAAGTATTTAGATACATTTTTTCAATTTTTTGCGTTCTTTGAGATACATTCTATTTTTTTTTTTTTTTTTTCTTTTTTTTAGCTGCATGCACTTGCCACTTTGGTAATAATAATGGCAAAAACATTAGCGTGAACAACGATTGCATTGCGAATAACACTCTCTAGCACTCTACTTAGTTTGCTGTAGTGTAATAAATTCAATTTGAGCGATTTTTATTGCTTTTAACGAACGAGCAATTTTTTTTCCATCTATTTTTTTTTTTTTTTGCCCTCTTAACTTGTAATACTTTCAATGTTCAAATGCATACAATGTATCTAGATACATTTAGCAGATACTCAACGAATAACGCCATTTGTAACTAAAAAACCATGCAGTAAAAGCAATAAATGCAAAGCAGTAAAAATTACATTATGAAATTAATAAGTGTCATAAAAAACAACACACACACATTCGATTGGCAATGTTTGAGAATGAAAGCTATGATTCTTTTTTTTATTGGTTGCACTTTACTTTATTATTCGAAAAGGTGTGTTTGGAGTTTTAGTTTAAGCTAAAAAATTGATTAGATAAGTCGGATTAAGTCATTCCTTAAAAATGTATCTATAAGATACTTTTAACAAATACGCCTGAAAGTAGGCAACATAAAATTACAATTGTAACAAAATATGTAAATAAAAAAAAGATACATTTTAAATTCAAATGAAAGATGTAAAGAAACAACAAAGAAAAGTAGCTTCGAATAGAATCTTAAGTATGTAATAACACAAGTCAACTTTTATTACAACAAAGCGATGCGCTTAAAAATATAAAAAATAAAATAAAAAGTTAAAACAGAAATATTAAAAAAAAATAACGGAATGAAATGTAAGCATCTGAATTTAAGCATATAGCACTGCATTAAAATTACATATATGAGTAATATGAAAAATATATAAAAAATTTATAGAATAACGAAGCGTAGCGCAATGTCGTATGTGGGAGTGGCGACATGTGCTATCTCGCTTGCTCTCACCTACAGCATACATATATAAGGAAAATAACATACGTTGCAACTTAGATAAAAATGAATCTAGTCGCAACAAAAGCAAATAAATGCGGCAACAAAAGACTCTATGAAGGCAATGCCTGGAGGCAAGCAGCTTGACTTAACTGGAAGCAGCAGCAGCAAAAAAACGGAAGGAAACAGTCAAGATACGCGAAATGTAGAAAAGAATGCTAAGCAGCAATAGCAGCAGCAGCAGTAGTAGTAGTAGCAGCAGCAGCAAAATCGGTGGCAACAGAAGCGTATGTAATAAATATAAAGATTTGCAAAGCGGAAAATTGTAAGATTTTTCGCATTATTTTTACGTTGAAATATTGTATACACTGAAAAAAAAAAAAGAAAAAAGCAGTTTATTTAATAATAAAATGAAAAATTCTGTTTGTTTGGGATAATTTTGATGGCAGAAAACTATAAATCTATGCAAAACAACAGCCACATATATATAAAAAAAAATACTACTGTCACGTCCGAAATATGAAATAATCCTATCACGTACCAAATAACTCAATACAAGAGCGCCCAAATAGCGAATCTGCAATTCATAATTCCTTTAGTGACACATCCTAACGATGGAATTGACGAAAATCTCATTAGAAAATTTTTTTAAGCTTACGAACCTTGCGGTACAGCTTCTCTGACATTTGAATCTTGGTGTACGAAGTCGTTCTAGAAGATTAAAGAATCTAAAGCTCCAATTACTCTAATGCAAAAACGATCATGAAACACTAATTCGAAATATATTATGAATTTGGAGAAGCTACTTTTTTTTCTTCTATGTTGATAAAGATGTTATGACTTCTGTCACGTCCGCTTATAAATTGACTGAAATAATATAATATTTGATCTATGCAAGAACATGCAAGCATCTTTATCAAAAATTTAACATTGAAGTTTGAGTTAAAAATAGTGCACCAAGTCATATTCAGTGTCTAAATTCTGCTAGTACCGATTTTATAAAAAGTAAACCTATCACGTCCGAAATAACTGAAATAATCACAAAAATATACGACCTGCGCTCATTATTTCTAGCAAGAACGTCCAAGCACTCTTTCCACGGCATTTGCTCCACTTAGAAAAGCTACTATCCAAGATACTAACCAAGTTATGGCAGAAAATGCTTGTCTCATTCGGAGAAACGCTAAGATCATCTTTGGAAGGTCATTAATTTTTTTATACAACATTGCTGGATGTTTGGGTGGTGAGTTGTTTTTTGAAAGTTAGAGATTCTAAAACAGTACAATCAGCATTAGGACGAGAACACTTACTGCACTGGTCCTGCTTGGAATTTATAGTATAAAGCTGTACTGACTGGAAACTGTATTTTAAATGTTATATTTGAGTCCGTCGAGCCACACTATTTCAAATGCTTGGAAAAAATGTTCCTAAACTTTCAGGGAAATAAAATATTTTCAAATTAATAGATACAACTCTTTATTTTAAGAAAATGCATTGGGTGTGCTTCTGAAGTAAACAAATGTCTTAAAACGCTTTTGTAATGCTTTAAATAAAAATTTTTTTACAGTGCAAAATCATTTTGTATGCTTAAAATATGACGACGCGCCTCTGATTTCCAAAAAGAAAATAGAAATAGACAAAAAAAATAAAAAATAAAAAATTGTAAGTGAAGGAATAAAATGAACGCACAAAAGTATGCAAAGAAATATAAATCGCAATGCTCAAACAGTCAACGAATGCAGCACAACGTTGCTCCTTGCTGCTAAAAGGAAAAACACAGACACACACACATACACATACATACACATACATTTGCAGACACAATTCAAACTGAGTAATGATGTGTGCGTCATACGCAAATGGCGGCAGTCAACGTTATATCTGCATATGTGTGTGTGTGTGTGCGTGAAAAATTATTGCGTTTGTAAGCGTATTTCCGCTTTTATTAACACGTACAAACACACATACACACACTACTACATATGTAGTTATATATAAACAAATCTGCTCACAGCAAAGAAAAATATGCAACTTGGCAGCAGAAAAAAATCCCCTTTGAAGGCGACGAATTTCATAGTCGCATGCTTGCTTTGCTTATCGCCAAAATCTTAAAACTAACGCGAACTTCGTTATTATCATCACAAACATCATTATGCTTATCTTAGACATCATCATTATTGTTATTATCAACGTCGTCATCGCCATTTTCATCGACAATTGCTATTATTGCTCAAGTGTAATGCTAACAATAAAGTAGCTGCTTCTGCTGCTGCCGCTGCTGTTCATATCTATGCCATGTTTTGCACATGCAATATTGCTGCTCAAATTGTTAACATGCATACACATGCACACAGACACATACACACATATCAATTTATGCTTAAATCTTTGAGTTGCCTTTTTGAAATTTTGCCAAAATAAAATAAAATATATTTTTTTTTTTGCTTAATTTCAGTTGCTGCCAAAAGATTTAAGTTTACAATTTAGAAGATTTATTTAAATTTACTTGAAAAATTAACTAGTGAAAACAGGGCACAAATCAAACAAATAGATCAACAAAGTGATCAACGATTTCGAAGAGTGATCAACACACATCGCAACAACAAAAACATTGAGAAGATACAAAGCAGCGATTCCACGATTCTTGATACTTGCCATTCTTGAGTTTAAAAAATCAAAATGGTGCATTTAATACTAAGCGAATAAACTTAAAGAAAAACAAGGGAAAGCTTTATCTTCAGTAGGACCGAAGCTTCAATACCAGTCACACAATATTTAGAGTAAATTTTCTCAAAAAACTCCAAATAGTGCCTTCGGTTTATATGGAGGCTTTATGTTGCAGAGATTCTACTTAAAAAAAGGGTTCTATATACTTTGATCATGGGTTGCTACAATAAACTTTTTAAAATAAACTCTTCATAAATAAAAATTTTTTCATAACAAAAATCGAAAATGGGCTATATGGTATCGTGACCCTACCTCAACCATGGATTCATTTATAAATATCGTTTAATATTAAAAGGGTTTTTACTACATAATAAACAAATCGATTCATAAATGGATCATTTTTCATATAAAAACTAGAAAATTTTAATAGAGCCTATTCCTAAAAATGGTTTTAATATATAAAGTGCTTAAGGCTGAAAAAATATATTAAATATATTTAATACTAAGCGAATGAAACGCAGAAATACAGACACATGGACATAGCTGGATCGTCTCGTGGAGCTTTTCAAGAATATATATTCTTTATGGGGTTTACGATGGCTCCATTGTTGCGTTACAAACTTTGTGACGAAGTGATAATACCTTCCTCACTATGTGTGAAGCTGCGATTGAATGAAGAAATAATCAGACTAGAAGAGATTAGACCACAAATCCCAAATGAAAGCTGAGCTCTCACGTTACACAGGGATCATATGGCATCACAATAAGCCTATCTAGCCTGGGTGACCTCGCGAAGATTCGCGTTGGCCATTTTAACCCTAACCTAACTGCGCTACTAAACCAGTTTAATGAAAAATCCTTTTTATAATTCGCAAAGAGTTTTTGCATAGAAATGATTTAGCTAACTCAAGTTTTGAAGTCAATAATTTTTTTTTTTTTTTTTTTTTTATTATTTATTTTTTTTTTTTGGTAACTTTTTTGGATTTGTCTTTATTATTTTATGCTGAATGATTTGGTTCCTTTTGAAATTCTCTAAAGCTTCGATTTCTAAATCTGGGTGAGCATCAAAAGAAGGGAAATGCTGGATATGCCTTCGAGAAATGGCTACTTATTAACAATCTCCAAATTATAAAAGGGACTCAAATTTTCTTATTTTCAAACTTGATTTGTAATAGTTTACTTGGACGATAGCAAAACAGATGTCCATTAAAACTGCGTTCCTTATTTAACTATATATGATGGCTTTGATCTTCTTGGAAACAGTGTCTCAACGCTCATTGCATTTAGGCTTCTCAGTTATTCTAACTTTTTTTTTTTTTTTTAGTACTTCCTATTTTAAAAATAAAATCAATGAAAAAAATCAAAAGACAGCATACTGAGCACTCTGAAATATTTGTTGTGTAAAACGGGTGAAGTGAGCCAGTTGAAAGATCTGAGAAGGTTGACTGTCGCTCAAAATCTGGCATGGACGACAAACTTGCGTTCTTCACATTTTAAAATGTAAATTTTCTGAGTTGCGGACAGACGAACATAAAGTGGTGAAGACAGACGGACAGAATGAGTTGTGGGACAGAGGGACGTTAAGAGTTGTGAACAGACGGACAAAAAGAGTCGTTGGGTGGCAATTCGAAAGTGTTGTGGACAGAAGAATATGTGGACAGACTGTGGGGCAGAATTGTGGAGAGACGGACGGTAAGAGGATTGTGGACAGATGACCAAAAAGAGGGTCAGACAGGGAGACAGTAGAATATTTTCTCTGTCACTGACCTGCCCTTGGGAGAAAAAGGTTAACCGCACTTGGTAGGCCGTTTCTAAATAATCTGGCAAAAATTGCATCAGTCAAGATTAGTCCAGTAGTCGCCTTTATTTGGAAATTGAACAGATTCAAGTAGGGAGAAATAAATAAGGGATCATATGGTAACACAATGGGCCTATCTGGTCTACATAGGTGACATCGCGAAGATTCGCGTCGCCCGTTTTAACCTAACCTAACCTAGTGGAAGATTTTTTCCAAGTGAAACAGTTTATCTAAACCCCTGAAAGGGCTAAGTATTCGAGGGTTACTGTATGAGTTTCCGATAAATAGTAATATACCCTAAGTTAGGTTATGGTACGAGTAAATGATCTGGTAGTGGACTCGGGTGCCAGTATCGACCAGGTGCACCAAATTAGGGTCACTTCTATAGTTCGTAATAATTACTTTTAGCAAGAATCTTAAAAAAAAACCAAAAGCATTTCTTAAATTCGCATTTGTTTAATACTTTTTAAGGGTCTAACTAAAAATAAAAACAAATACAATTTTAAGAAAACGTAGCAACCTAAAAGATTTCAGTTATCACCAAAAAAAACTCTAACACACTTCAATACATTAAAACAGAGAAAATAGAGAAATTAAATATATTTTTTATAAAAAATAGTTTTTACCATTAAAAAAATGGAGAAAGCTTATGAAGTCAATCAAACTTTTACCAAAGAAGAAGAATTGGAGAAGGAACATGAATTACACAGTAAGCATTTAAATATACCTTTCCATTTTTAATAATTTTTTATTTTCAACGTCTTTTTTTATTTTTCCTAAGATTTTGAAATAACGCGCAGTGAACAAGTTGCACGCGTTTTGCGTATTTTCAAAAATTATATCGATAGAATACGCCTATCTATGCTAGTGCCGACCATTTGTCAGATGTTACGAAAAATGCCAGTATTGCTGGCCGGCACAGATTACGAAGAAGCAATTCCATTATTTAAAGAGTACGCAGTGCGTCGTGGTGTTATATGGCAAAGTTATCAAACTATGAATCAATTAAATAAATTAGCTTTAGATTTAATCGATTATTTAATGGAGCATCCGCAATTAATCGAACATATACCGAATTATAAAAGTTACTATACAAATGAACAGAAACGTGTACTAAGCTGTTTGGAGACAATGTACAACATTGCCGAGTATCATACAATGAAGACGGCAAATTCGAAAGTTGAAAATGAAATTGATTTTTATTATTTATATCAACATAATTCGGATCTGCATGATACTATTAAAGGTGAGTACATATTCGGGATCACTTACTCGTTGGATACATACTTAATGATCACTGTCTATATGTTCCTTGCTTAAAGTATATTATTTTTTACCATGATATATGCCAAGTGTTTGTTCAAGAAGAGGGAAGAGTATCCCATTACAGCTTATAATAAGCCTGGGCATCACTTAGAGTGTTAACCCAGCTGGTATGGTCCATTGCTACTATATACCAATTTCAGACTCCAATCTTGCGTATGTTTTTCAAAACTTGATCCTTGCAGCACAGCGGCGATCGTCCTCGCTGTCATGCCCCTCTGATTTCACTCATTTTTTTTCGTACACTTGTCTCGCCGGAGCCAGTTTATCCATTCGAATCACGTGACCAGCCTAGTGCAATCGTTTGTAATTATTGCGCCCGACTATATCGAAGTCGTTATACAGCTGGTACGTCTCGTAATTCAAGCGCATGCGGTACCTGTTATCCACTCTGACAGGTCCAAAGAATTTACGAAGAATTTTTCTCTCAAACGTTCCCAACTCTGATTTGTCCGCCTCTAACATGACCCATGTTTCTGCGCTATACATCAGGACTGAGATAATCAGCGTCTTGTAGAGTTTGATTTTCGTTTTTATGGATAAGACTATACTTCGTATTTGCTTACAGAGTCTTTATTCCATTAAGCTCGAATTCTCTTCAATGTCTTTGAAAGCCCTGCTGACTGTACGTGGATTTTTGCCAATTATGTCGATGTCATCGGTCATCAACCTAGTTTCTTGTAAGAAAATATTGCTCTTCAAATCGACGTGTGGGCAATGGCGTAGAATAAATTCCAGAAGGATATTGAAAAAGAAAGTCGAAAGCGACTTTGAAGCCAACAAATAGTCAATTTGCCTTTCTTTGGTCTTGTCCAAGATTTGGCGTAGTGTGAATATCGTGTCAATGGAAGGAGTCTTATTCCGTAATAGTTTGCGCAGACTGCAGGGTCTCCTTTCTTAAAAAGAGGACACAAGACACTAAGGTTCCAGTCATTGGGCACAAGCAAGGATGCATACATATGACCAATTTCTCGCCGCCGGTCCTTAATAACTCTCCGGGTACTTCGTCTGCGCCTGCCGATTTGTTTATTTTTAAGTCCTTGCATAGCTTCTAAGACCTCGTCATAGTCTGGTAGCTCCACAGGAGGTCCATCATCCGTCTGGGGAACCAGATATTCATCTTCTCCGCTGGCGGCATTGTTCCCGTCTTCGCCCCCAAGCAATGTAGAGAAGTGGTTCCTTCATAACATTAGTGACTCCTGAACATCTGTCACCACGTTTCCATGTGCATCTTTAGAAAAAAATAATAAATTTCATAATATATTTCGCGTTATCGGAATCAAAAGTTGTGTCTACTCTAAAGGACCACCGGGATCCCATGGAGTACGATATATTGGTAGTAAGGTTTCGTTCTCCATCTGTTGTCAGGAAGAGCTTAAAAATTTATGTTAATTTTTTTTTTGTTAAGGATAGAATTCTTCATTCTTTAAGGAATCTTCTAATTTTTCACTTCCTTAATTTCAAACATATTTCCTCCATTTTTTTTTTTTTTTGAAATACTCAAAGCTCTAACCCGTTTACCTGAACGATAAAAAGCAAAAAAGAGATAATTCCTTAACTCTTCTACCAATTCTGTCATCTGTCGTACTAAGAAAAATTCCTTGAGATAGAGTCGTCAATCTTGCAACTTAGTTTCTTCAAAACCCTATGCCCTACCTAACATATAAAAAAACCCTCTTCTTTTACCTAATCCAGAAACGTCGAATTCTTTATGTAGTAGACCTGTAATGAGCACTATAAAATGTCTCCCTACATAAACTTATTCTAAATTCTCTAATAAAAATTTCTAAACTCTAAAAAAAATTTCGGGAAAAATATCAATAGTTTAATTTTTTTTTTTTTTTTTGTAGACCTAAAAACCAAACTAGCAAAACAATCCATACAAATACGCTGGAAATATGCAATTAGAGAAGTTTACCTACGCCGATGGGAAGAATCTGCGCGACAATATCAAATTGAGGCCAATGAAAAAATGGAAATCATGTGGCATGAATTACTCACAGATATCGATAGGGATGGACGCGCCGGTTGGGAAAAAATCAAAGAAGTACAAATGGAACTGGAAAATCTAATTGCGCAGCGAAATAAAGCTGCGATACCATTAAATGATGTTATTGCTTCCAAGGCCGCGGCCAGAACAAGAGCGCTACTGCGTCATTTGGCTTTGATTAAAAAATACGATACAGTCGTTGGCGATAAGCAAAAGGAGCTATTTCAATTGCAATGCGATTTTGAGTTACTTAAAAAAACAATTTAATTTATTTATGCGTTCATTCGGTAAGAAATATCGTCTTTATTTGAAAATTTTGAGATTGCGTACCGAGCGTGCGAGACGCAAAGAACAGAGACGCATTATAATGTTTCGCGTAAATTTAGCGGCACGTAAAATTCAAAGATATTGGCGTGCATATCGTAAGGAGAAACTGAAGTGGCAAAGGAAAATGGCCAAGAAGGAGGGCAAGGGTAAGAAGAAAAAGAAGTAAAAGAATTAAGCAGGAGAAAAAAGTTATCGAAAAAGAAAAAGCAAATTAATCTGCAAAAATAGATTTAAAAACTTTAAAAATTTGTAAGAAAACCAAAAAAAAAAGCCATTCCAACCAATTTTGTTTTTTTTTTTTTATTTTGAAAAATTTTGTAAAAACGATTTCGGTTTTTGAACTCGTAATTGCAGTACTTTTTCGAAAGTTTAAAAAAAAAAGAAACAATAATTCTATTTTGTAATATTTAAAAAAAAAAAAATTATAAAATTTTAAACAAATCTGGTTTTATTAGTTCGTAAGAATTTTCTAAGAGCCTTCATCTCTCCTAAGTATATACCTCTGAAGACTCTCATTTTGTAACTTTCTTTAAATAGATTTCATAAAACCTTTTTAGACAATTTTACAAAGGAGAAAAGTGACGTTTAAGAAGATTAAATTTTAGTTCAAGCTTGTGGAGACAAGGAAGGAAGACAAAATTCAAAAATGGTGTTTTCGCTGGAAGGAAAAATGGTGATTTCAGCTGGAAAAATAGTTTTATAATGGCAATTTTCAGCTGGAAGACATTGTTTTTAGAATGCAGAATTCAGCTGGAAGACAAGGTTAGTTTGTAGTTGAGGCAAAGGACAGTTCAATACTTAGACAAAAATACTTCCTATTTGATAGGAACAGACTTAATACCACCATATATTGACGGCTCTCTTACAGAAACTGGTACCGATGCGGTGGTCTTCGGAACCAACACTAGGATCTCGATTGCCATTGGTGTGAGGCCAACGGTCTTTCAATCAGAGATCCACGCCATTGAAGGTTAGCGCCCTGCACCTTTTGGACAATAGTCCAGGGGAGCTACTATCACAGTCTTATGACACTCTTCAGCACAAAATAACACTCTAAGTTGGGTCCCTGGTCATAGATGCATTGAAGGAAATGAAGTTACAGACGAACTAATCAGCATAGGTTCGTCAACCCCTATGATCAGCCCTGTACCTTTCTTTGGGTTCAGTTGGGCCTCAGCAGCACTCTCCATTGAGAAACATTTCAGAGACTCTGTCTCTCAACACTGGCTACACTATCCTGGCCTTCGGCAGGCCAAGCAACTTACTCTGCCAATCTTTCCTAAAAGCTAATATTCCTCTCAAACGTTCTAAAGTAAGACTACTCACATGGTACCTTACGGGTCACAGGGTTCTGAGATTCCACCTGAACAAAATGGGTCTGTGCTCCGAAACAGAGTTTAGACTGAGTTTAGTAGATGACGAAACCAGTTCACATATCTTGTGCAATTGCCCAGCCTTGGTTAGATTTAGATTCATGCAGTATGATCCCTGCTCCTTGCATATCACATTCTTCGATGAAGAACATTCTCAGTCTCATCAAAGCAGCAGTAAATGTGCTTAGTCTCTATAACCTAACCACAACTGGGTCTGGGTACAAAAGACTTATCGAAGGTCGCAGTACTCATTTTTCCTGCTAAGGAAACCCTCCATGTCTGCCATTCCGGTCCATAGTGTTGTGTGTAGACATTTGAAGGTGTTATGCGCTTTCAATTTCGCTTGACCACTTACTTGTCTTGTGACCGCGTCCAGACACTACGTCAAGCTCTTTATGGTTTAATACCACCAACCGGATTTTTTCACGTATTTGACACTTAAGATAGATCTTCTAGAAAATATTTTCCTAGTAAACTAATTTAGTTCTGTATAAGGCTACGCAACCATTCAACGCTTTCCTCTTCGTCATTGTCGCCATAACTTTTGCCGATATCTGGCGTTAGTACCGCCGGTCTTCTGGCGTGCCTACCCCATGAAACAGTGTCCTGTGGTCACTGCTATCAGAAATGAGATACTTGATCTGTTCATTTTCAGAATGTCATTGGTTCTTTTGCTGTTGAAACCCGACCTAGCGATACTACTGGTTTCCAGTTTGGTCCTGTAATTATTTGCTAATCTATTAGTTTTTCCTTAATGAGTATCTTGCATGTTGCCATGGTAGTCCGACTAAATCTTTTCCAGAAAGGATGTCGGTGGTTGGACCCTGTTTAGCAATTTGATCTGCTTCACAATTCTATGTCACTGTGCACAGGAACCCAGATGTGATGGGTACTGCATTCTAATTAGGAGTCTGCGGCACTTGACTATCCAAGTAGATGAATACACAGTTTGCGTCTGACGCCACCAGTTTCAATGTGTGCTACTGCTTCTTGTATGGCTATGTCCTCCGAAGACGAGGTTTAAAAATGGTGGATCAGCACCTGAACACAAAAATCGTCCTAAGCAGCCGAAGATGAAAAATTAAAAGTATTGCACGACCAAGATCTATAACTAATATTCTAGACGCTAAAAGTCAAGAGCTAAGCATGGCCAGCTATCAAAAAATAACAGCGAAGCTAATAGAGATGGGCTTTGTGGCGAGGCAAGCAAAGTTCTCCTGGGCTCTTAGTATAAAATCGCGCATTTCTCTTTAGAGAAGAGCAATAAAAGCAATTCCCGAAACGGATCACCAAGGCGAACTTTTCAAAAAGAGAGAAGATGGTATAAACTTTTTGGTCTTTACGCTTAATTTAATAAAATATTCCTTTAAAAAAAAAACGCACAAACATTCGAGACAAGAACAGCAACTTCATTTGCCACAAAACAATCTCAGTAAATTGCAAAAACCAAATTTAATTAGAAAATTTCATTTAAACTTGCAACCAGTTTGATGATCACAAAGTTCTAACTTCAAATTCCAGATAAAATGTTTGCAGTCGGTAGTCGCGACAAATCGACAAATGTAACAAACTAACGATGAGGTGAAATAAAGTTAAACATTGGAGATGAAACTCCATACAAATTGCATACTTTCTTGCCTTGATTTTATCATTCATTTCGTAGACAGACACGAAATGTGTATATATCTTCTCACTTGTACTAATCCAATTATGGCAGCCGCAACTAATTGAAAGGTATTTGTTTTGCTTTTAGCGGCGTACAAAGTTCAAGATGTCAACTTGGTTGGGTAGCTTAGGCTGTGATGCTATGGAAGAAGTCAAAAAACAACGACGACGACATAAATAAATATTTAGAAAAGGCAGAAATGATGGAATTGTTTTTTTTTTTAATTGAATTAAATCTTTCGTGTGGTAATGATGTGTAGTGTTGGAAGATTTAGAGAGGAGAAATGAATGGTAATGCTTTTTAAATATTTAATTTCTTCAAATATAAAGAAACTCCATAACTAATAACAATTAATTTTAAATTCCAAAATCAAATCGAACTCTCAAATTGGTAAATCACAAAAAAAAATAATAAAACATGCCACAAAATCTGTGGAGTTCATTAAATTTGAAAATGTTTTGTTTGCATTGAAAAGTTTACAAATTGTTTTGCGTGTTCAACGGTTTTGGTTTAGCGTACAAATGTATTTCTTGCATTAATTAGCAAATACCAAAATGGAGACAGAATCAGAGAAATAAATGAATGAATGGATGGGATGGGATTGAATGGGATAGGATGTCATCAAGTATCAAGTTCGTGAATGAATTTCTATGATATAAACTGATATGGGTAAAGAAAAATAAGGAAGCGACAATGCGAGAAAATGAATTTTCAATTGAATTTTTGTTTGTACGATATACGATAAAGGGTGTTTTTCTTTTCAAAGCAGTTCTAAAAAAAAAAATATATAGTAAGGAGACTTCAAAGCAAAATCTACAACTTGGGGATGCCCAGTTTCGTACCCTAAAGGTACAATAATCGAGAAAATCCTTCGGCTTTTTTTTTCATCTGTGCAAATGACGGATCTCCAACAATCGACAACTAACTAGAACCAATTCGGTTTTGGATCTTTTATTCATTCGAGGGACAACCATTTTGGAATGGAAGGTTTTATCTACACATCTGACAAATAGTTCCCATTAACGACTATTATAAAATTATAAGATAATTCAAGAAATGTGAAGATCAATTGCTAATCTCAAGAAATTTTACATGGTCAAAACCCTAAAAATTTATGGAATTCGAGGAAAAATTCAATACCTTTTAGAACTCGTGAGGAGATTTTGATGCAAATTTATTTTTCGAAGAAATCAGTTTTAATCAAAGCAACGTACAATGGCGCCCAATGTCAACGTCTTACACCGAGAAAGTCTTTCTGAACCCCCTTCGACATCCAAAGCGGAGTACGCCAAGGCTGCATCCACTCACCAATTCTGTTTCTAACATTAATAGCGAATGTTTTGCTATCGGCGCTGCAACCACTCCCGAACAACGGAATACGATGGTCAAGAATGACAAACTTCAGCACCTCGACTACGCTGAAGACATTTGCCTTCACGCGCATACCATGACGGATTTATCCGTTTTGAGAGGGCATCTTCTTCCGCTGCGCTAAAAATCAACACGCGACAGCACTAGCCCTCCGTCTTAGCCTTATGGGACCGAACTACGTGTAGAGTTGTAATCGATGGACAACAAATCAAGATGGTTGAGAACTACACATACCTAGGCAGCATTCTTGCAGAAGAAGGCGGAACTGAGCTGGAAGTTTGCAGCCGGATCAGCAAAGCCAGAGCTGTTTTCGGTATGATGTCTACTATCTGGCGAAATAACGATTAGAGTAAAACTCCTAAAGACTGTTCAAATCGATCGTGCTTTAAGGGCTATTCTACGGATGTTCCACTTGGCAGGTAAACACAACCAACACCAACAAACTTCAAGTGTTTGTTAACCGCTGCTTGAGGAGCATTCTCCGAATTCATTGGAGGATATAGAATTCCCAATGAAGAGATGTACCGCAAGGATAACATCGAGCCGCTCAGTAGAAGGAGATGGATTGGGTATACACTTCGTAAGCCCGTCGGCTACATCACACGAAATGCCATGCAATGGAATCCTCTTGACGATAGAAGTCACTAAAGAAGTACGTCTTCGAGAAACATGAAGGAGAACAGTGTCAAGGGAGCGACGAGAAGGACTTCACATACTAGGGTGGAGTTAACTTGCAGCCCTTGTAGAGAACAGGACGAGGTGGAGAGCAACTATTGAAGCCCTATGACCCATTAGGGTTTCAGGAACCGAGGAAGAAGAAGAAAATCAAGGAGCTCACATTGTACTTAAAGAATTGATGGCATATCTTATCGTATGCTACAACTTTTACCGGAAATAGAACTCAAAAGTTTTTTATGTGCACAATATGGGACATTGAAAAAATACCAAAAACTTTGAGATATAAAAGGATTACAAACTCATACCAAAGAACGACAGTGCTTCAATCATTACAAAAACTGTCGTCCTAGGAACCTTATTCCAACTTTACTCAAATTGGTAGAAAGCATGATCAAACATCACATTGCAGATCATAGAAAGGATGCCTACAAAAATATAGAAAGTATACTGAAGGCACTTTGGCAAATGGAATACCGCGAAATGGGGCTAATAAAAGGAAGGAAATATTATCAAACCCTTGCTGAAATTTACAATAGCTGAGTGTTCCGGATATTAACTGATTTCAATATACCTTAAGAACTGGTTGCACAGCTCGATGTACTTCTTCTGGAGCACATTGGTGCTTTCTGAAACCAAACAGATGATTTGCAATGGGCTTCTAACTATCTGAATAGAATCCGCATGCAAGTTAAAATTAAAAAAATATTTAAGAAGTATAAAAGGAGAATAGTTATATCTCGAGATAGATCCTGTCGAGATTGTGTAGAAAAAACTGATAGCTCCCCCTAATATCAAAAAATCAGAGGAACTTGCTGATAATGATATCAGAGTTTCTAATAGATCACTGCAGACTTATGAAACATTAAAGGTGCTAGCATCAGTACGTTCTTCCTGGAGGATGAACAACATCTCAAAAAAAACTTTCCAGCCATTTCTTTCACAAGAATTGGATTACAAAGGATTTAAACGATGTTAGAGTTTTTAAAATGTTCCTGCAGTCTTAAAAAACATTTACTAATATAGTAGAGGGATTTCCAATAAGGACGATTCAGGATTTGAAATACAAATAAACATATGGAAATAGTGTGTATTAGATTTTTTTTATGGGAAATTTTATGCCATTTTTGATTTAAACAAAATATCATTGAGGGCACCTCGACTTTTCTTGCACTGGCTTATACGTACATCCTTTCAATTTTCGATTGCTCAGTGCAACATTTCTGCTGGAATAGCAGAAATGGCTGATGTTGGCCTCAACTCTCAATTGTAGCTCGTTTGTTGGCGTAAACGAACAAAGCCCAAACAAACAAATTTTTTCTTTCTTTTTGAAAAAAAAAGTCAATCAACATTACACGATAACGTTCGCCATTCACGGTAACTGTGCGCCCCCTCATCAATTTTTAAAAAGGCCAGGCCCGATGATGCCACCATGCCAAAATGCACATCAAATAGTGAGTTTCTGAGGAGGTAGCGACTTGTGGGTTTGACTCACACCATTTAGCCAAACAATTATTCGATGAGAACCGGGGTCGCCTTCTATTTCTTCCAGAACCAACTCTGCGAACTCATCACATCTGTACAAGCTTTATTGAAGGTAATAGCACTAGCATGCTCTGTCGAGTGGATCATCAGAACTTCTGTTGATGGCCTCTCCACACTCATCTTTCACTAGGCTGCCACAATGGGTTGTCAACATCTCACAGATGGAATAGCCCAGGCACTGAATCCAACGAATAGCGACATGGCTCGATGAGGGGCTGTAAAATCGATTCTAAAATAGATTTGATAAGATCACAGTGCCTTATGGAAAGCAGTGAATTTTGGAGTTGAAGGGGAATATATTTAAACTAATAGAAATTATATACCTCAAAAAAGGCACCCTTTCATATACACATTGCAAATGCAGTATCATGATTTCATTTTTTTCTTTTTTTTTTTTTTTAATGATATACATATGAACTGAATTTGCTTTTGTTCTACAGAATGACAATGGAGTAATAGCATCGATAACGAATGTGCACCACATCAACACAGACATTGAAGTTTCTCTCGTTATCATTATTGTCATCTATGGCGGAAGGATATCTGTTGCGAGAATTTGATAAAGTAGCTTAGTGGCTGCACACAATTTTTGTTTGCTGCTTTCAATAAAAAAAAAAATAAATGTTCCACTGCGTCTAATTAGTGTAGCATGCTTTCAGGCGAATGGACTACAACATTGAAATGTCATTTTAATGAGCATTAAGTGTGTCTTAGCTTTATTTCTATTCGCAAAAATTATACAATAAATTGAAATTTTGTTTTAAATTTTTGAAGAACAATAAAAATACGCAAATAAATTTTTAATTGCAACTAAATAAAATTTTAAGGTGCAACTCTTTTCGTCGTCAATTTGCATCAAATTAAAGACACGCAAACACAAATTAATAAAAAGCAAATCGTTTAAGGCTATTAAAAAGAAATTTCGTATATATTTATCACGCACTTGAGACGTGGAAGTAGCAGCAGCAGTAACAATACAAAGATGTCGTCGTCGTCCTTCTTCTACATAAAAACAGGCGTATTAATTTTTTTTTTTTTATTACAAAATGCTACAAGTTGGCAACCAAAAAAGCCAGCAGCATACATTTTTATTGAAGCTTATAGCTTATAGCTTACGATATATGTTGGCAAACGCGTGTTTGATCTCAATTTGATAGATACTGAAAACGTGTTCCTGGCAAAATGAAATGCCACATCATAAAAATTATAACAACGTTGAGAGACAAAAGCGCTTGTTGGCTATAATAATGCCACTGCTACTGCCACTGCTGCTGTTTTTGGTCATAAAAATGGTCAAACATGGAGAAATTTTAGGAAAAAAAAAACAAAGAAATTATTACTTTGTTAGAATCGAAGATATAATACGCTTGATATGAATATAAAATATACAGACAGACGAAAAAAGTACGAAAAAATTAAAACTCTAGAAGTTTTTTTTTTTTAATTTTTAAAATTTAGCTTTAATATGCAAAAAAAATAATCATACAGCGCAATGGCATAGTTGCAAGAGAGATAACAGATGACAGCATTGCCAACATTGCATTTGTTAACCAAACATATGCAGCAATTAAAATACACTGCTGGCAATGCTGTTCTTTTTTTTGCTGCTGCTATGCCTATCGCAACTTTACCAAAAAATTAAATTTATTTGGAAAAAGTAGCCTCGTAATCAATACAAAAAGTTCGGACAGTTCAAAAAAAACTGACACACACACACTTGCATGGCGGCTACTTATAAAAGCAGTGTTGCCATATTAAATTAAAGTTTAAGAGAATTTATTTTCGTTAATATTTAAAAAGATCCTTTTCGATTTTTTAGACTAATTTTGTTATGTAAAAAAGCATTCCAATTTTTAGAATTAAATTCAAAAAACTTTTTTTCCAAAAAAAAAAACCCTACTTTCTTCCAGCTGATAGCACCAATTTAAAGGTTAAAATCACCATTTTTAAACTTGTCTTCCAGATGTGTTCACCAATTCTAAACCTTAGTGAAATCATCATTTTTGAACCATGTCTCCCCGGTAAACGCACCTTTTATTAACTATATCTTTCACTATATCTATTCACCATTTATGAACCTTTTCTTCCAGATGAGGAACCGAACCACAGCATTTTGAGTCTTTGCCCCGAACCGATAATCAAACCAGCTCTTTTGAAAGAAAATGGTTTTGAACCAAAAACCAAAACATATAAGCGGCAAAAGTGGTTCGATTCGAACCGGTTCTCGTTTTTATATTAAATTTTGTGAACTTATAAAATTGCTTGCTTTTGCTTTTGACAAAGTATATACGGAAATATGGGAATATTAATAGAAGTGCTCGTAAACTTGATATTGTCAAAATCACAAGAATATTGGTGCTCAATAATTTTTAATTGGTCCGTTCTGTGGTTTGAAATTCACCTCAATCCGATTGCAGGTTCATCTCTGCGAAATGAAAAATAATTTAAACTTTTTGCTCGATCTTTACCGTGAAAACATTAAAGATAAAGCAATCCATTTGAATGTCTCGTTCGGATCTATAAAGAGCGCTAAGTAGGGTATTATTTTTATATATTTTGTGCCGAAATCATATTAATTCAAAAACCTGGAAACCCTGCAGCTAATCTCTCCTCATATAGTCCAATTAGTTTATTGGCGGTGGTGGTCAAAAAATCTGATAACACAATAGTGGAGGAGACCGCTTTGATCCCTTGTCACCAGTTTGGCTTCAGGGAATTTCATGGCACACCGGAACAGAGGATTCTTGAAGCTTTTGAGGAGAAGAAGACAGTCTTTCTCGAAGTCCATCAAGCCTTCGACTGGGTCTGGTGTTTTGGTCTTCTATAAAAGATAAAGACAGCACTATCTGCCCCGTACTATAAGCTGCTAAAATCATACATTGTGTCCAGAAAGTTTTATATCAAAAGCGGAGATAAGAGATCGTCGGTCAGGGACGTTAGAGAAGGAGTCCCTCAGGGAAGTGTTCTGGGTCCATTCCTATACACCCTATAAACGCGAATGCCAACGAATCATGACACTAGACTGCTAACTGCCAAATACGCCTACGACACAGCCTTTGTAGCAAGTGACATCTCTCCTCAAACTGCTACAGATATTCTTCAGCTGCGGCTGGATACGCTAAACTCCTGTCTTAAAAGATGGAATATAAGGGATAACACGGAGAAATCTACGCAAACAAATTTTTCCTTAAAAAGAGGAGATTGCTCCCCGGTTCAACCCCCGGTTCGAATAACTCACCTATTCCAACCAGTGACACTGCCAAGCACCTAGGTCTGGAGCTCAATAGAAGGTTGACATGGAGACCTATCTTTATCAATAAGAAACCCCAATTGAATGCTAGATTGAAAAATTACCTATGGCTTCTGTGAAAAACATCCAACCTGAGGCTACGCTTCAAGCTTCTTATTTATACTAAAGCCCATTTAAACATATGGAATCTCGATCTGGGGCACTGCCAAACATGGTAACTGTGAATTGTTGCAGAAATTTCAAAACAAAGTACTCCAGACAATCTTCAATGCGCCCCCATTTCATACGAATAGGGATATACACAATGAGCTCGGAGTCCCTTGGGTGCATCAGGAAATCCACAGGTTTGCCAAAGCCTATTTTGAGAGAGACTGAACAGGCACTCCAACCCCCTTGGTTTCTCCGATGTTTTTTTGTGTGCTGAAAACGGTTCTGGTGCACAAAAGTTTCCATCATGTCTTGTTTTTTAAAAAAAGTTATATAAAGACCCCAAAAATACAGTTTTTTTTATAATCTCGGATCGTTAGTTGATAAAGCCGTTGAGCTACTTTTAAATTAAATTTTAAAATATTGCATATCATAGAAACAAAACAGAAACGTTCAAGAACAATGTTGCAGCTATCTAGCAATGCATTTATTTATGTGTTACAAACGCTTCTTAAAAATCAAGAATATACATCCCCAAAAATATAAAAAAAAAATGAAAAAATCACACACATGAAAACCAAATCAAATATATTTATGCGAAAATGCAAAAACAAAACAAAAAAAATAATACATCAAGTTATGTAAAAAAAAATTTTATAAAGTTGGGGATTTTTAGAAGTCGCACAAAAAAAAAAATATTTTTTGCACATTAATGTTAAACATAAAAAAAAAACTTTTTGTTTTTCTTATTTTATTTTTGTTGCAAGCTGCTTTTTTTGTTTGTTAAGCTTGAATGTGTCATATAAAAATTTTACGATCGAAACATTGAGGCTATCTTCTGACGGACTTTCAGGCGGGCGACTAGCTAGCAAGCTGCTTGTTAGCTTTATCCTGAATGCATTTCAAATTGTCATAAATTCGTATTAATTTGAACTTGTTTTTGTAGCATTTTATGAGTATTTCCGTTTTTTTTTCTTTTGTTGCTGTTGTGGGTGTGTCTGTTATATTTTTTTATGATTGAAATAAGACCTGAAACAATGTATAGCATACATGCCAGTGATATTATTTAAACAAATGTGGTGAAGTCATGTATGAGTATCTTTGGGGATTAATGGACTTTTGTATTTTTAAATGCTAACAAGCAGCACAAGAGAGATTAGTGTGCAGATATTTTTGATAACTAACATATGCAAAGCTATACTGCTGAATAATTTAAGATAAGTGCCTCAAGGCACAATTTTTTAAGTATGGAGACTTTATGAAATATTAGCCCGATCCTTATCATATCGATAGTGTTCACTTTGGTGCTCATTGGAATTTATTTGACCAAATTTTAGTTGAATTCATTCAGAAATGTTAAATGTTTTCATACTCGAAAATGAGCGGTAGATTTGTATGGGGGCTAAACCAAAAAATGGGCTAGGCAGGTGCCACACCTTTTAAAAAAAACAAGGAAAAACGTTAACTTCGGTAGAACCGAAGCTTAAATACCCGTCACACGAATCTTTAAAGAGTTTATGTGTAATCATCAGTTTACACACAATATTAATTTAAAATTTTGAGCTAAAAATACAGATATGTATAACAACATATTTCTCGAAAATATCTGAAAATGGGCGGTAAGTTTGTATGCAAGAAACACCTGAAAATGGGCGTGGCACCATGATATTGGAAGAGTTTTTACCCAATATGGAGTAACTACATGAATAAATAATAACTATTTTCATACAAAAAATCGAAAATGGTCGGAAAGTTTGTATGGCGGCTATACCAAAAAATGGGCGTGGCACATCTGATTTGACATTGGATGACATTAGAATGTTTTTAGCCAAATTGGAGTGAATATATGCATAAATAATTAGTATTTTTTTACAAAAAAAACGAAAGTTTAATAGGGCTATGCCTAAAAGAGGGCGTGGCATTTTTTTTTGGTTTTGACACTGGATGACAAAAGAAATATTTTTACACAATTGGGAGCGAATACATTCATAAATAATTACAATTTTTATACAAAAAATCGGAAAAAAACGGTAAGTTTGTATGGGGGCTATACCTAAAATTGGGCGTGGCACTCTAATTCTCGAACTCATAATAGTCGTTGCCGAGAAAAGCTTAAGTTCCAAATTTCAGCTTAATATCTTTATATCTTCAACAAAAAAGATGCCTAGAAATATTCAGACAGACAGACGGACGGACAGACGGACAGACGGACATGGCTAGATCGATTCGTCTCGTCGAGCTGATCAAGAATATATATACTTTATGGGGTCTACGACGTCTCCTTCAATGCGTTACAAACTTTCAGACAAACTGAATATACCCTTCACACTATGTGTGACGGGTATAAAAAAGCCTAAGAAATGTTTTTACCCAATTTCGAGTGAGTACATTCATAAATAATACCTAAATATAAAAGAAAATCGAAAATGGGCGGTAAGTCTGTATGGGGGCTATACCTAAAAATGGGCTAGGCACCTTTTCTTTGACATTGGATGACACAACAAGTATTTCTACTCAATTTTGAGTAAATATATTTAAAAATAATACCTATTTTCATACAAAAATTCGAAAATGGGCAGTAGATTTATATGGGAGAGATGCCTAAAAATGGACTAGCACCTTGACTCTAACATACTAATTGCCTAGGACCAAAAATAGCTTAAGTTTAAAATTTCAGGTCAACATCTTAAAAACATTCTGAGTAAAACGCATCGGACCAAATACACTAAATACACCCGTTTACACTATGTGTGGCGGGTATAACAGGAAAGAAAGCTGAAGTCGGGTGTGTTTAATGGATTAAATTTTTTTACAAAAAGAAAAAAAATGGTTAAATTTGTATAGGGGCTATAGCCATGTTCGAATATTTTATTTGGACTATTGTAGGCATGATCCATACACAATTTAGAGTTCAAAGATTACATAACACAAAAGTATTTACGAAACAAAACAGAAAATTTTGGGTAGGTTTGTTTTGGGGTACCCCCTTAAATGGGGTTAGAGAAGAACTGTTTATAAGTGATTCCTTGACGGCTTAGGAGAGTCTAAGTTTCGAATATGGTGACCCCATCTCTTATAGCCTCTGAAATAATTGTTTCATATGACAGACGTCAGGAAGGACGAATGGACAGACAGACATAGCCAAATCGACTCTCCATTTAATGCTAATCAAAAATATATATACTTTATAGAGTCTATTAGGCCTCCATTTGCCTGATAAATTTCACAAACCTTTTGGAAACAGGGTGTATTTAACCGACCTTGTAATTATACCTTGTATGTGCAGATGGCGGCTCGGTATAAATCATGTCAGAGACCAAATACTCAATTTTAGAGGCATTCTTTGACGAATTTGCTAACGATTTTAAATATAGCGATATACGCAGCAATTGGCAACGCAAGCTCTCTATCTACGGAGGACTTGGCTGAGCTGCTTCCCAGTTATTTTTTTAATGGTGATCACACTATTAGGCACCATGTTAAACTCTCCTCTCACCACCAACTTTTTTTCTTTTTATATAATGACCATAGAAACTTGTAAAGCATGAAAAACTCTGCGTGGCTTTTCGATAATGTACTGCGAAAAGCCACTCGTTTTTTTTTTTTTGGTGATTTCGTGTTTAGTTATGAACGAGCTTTCGTTACGTTCAACACGTACTCGCTTTCATTTCCAAGCTTCATACGTAGAACAAACATTTTAAGGACTTATTTCAATAATTGGAAAAATGTGTGAGAATGGCATTTGATTACTTTTTTGATCAAGAGCAGCAATTTGAATAGAAATAACATTTGTATGCTTCCATGAAGAAATTTCTAAAAGGCAATTTTCTTCAACACAACATTTTGATTTTAGAGCTTGAAATTTATTGTTCTATATTTTTTTTTAGTTTCAAAATTAATGTTTAACTTCCCAGTAGCACTTTCTATTCTATTCAATTATCAAAGGACTTGTGGCATTTACAAGAGCACCAAGCTGATTATAAAAAGAGCAAAAGTTTAGTTTATTTAGTGTAATCTTTATTGTTTCAACATCCTGGTGTCTCAAAACAATTGTGGTCGCGATAATATACAATTCAGTGTCCATTTATTCACTTAGCCAAAACCAAAAGCACCAAAAAAACAAAAAACAAAAACAGGCAGCAACCACAGCGCTTAGCCTAATACTATTTATTTTACAGAATTTGCTTAAGAACTAGAGACAAGAGAGTTGCTTAGTTTAAACATGCATCAAAATATTATACTCTGCCTTTGTAAAAAAATATTTAAGCGCAATGAGTACACAGTGTGTACAACTGTATATTTGCTGTGCACTCACTTATACTAACTCAATTCACGATGCACATAAATGCTTAGTTTATATAGCACCAATTTATTAGACTCTTCTTTTGTAAAAGAGATTTTAGCACAGTTACAGTTGTACACAGTGTGTACAACTGTATATTTGCTGTGCACTCACTTATACTCACTCATTTCGCAAAGCAATTAAATGATAAGTTTATGTAGCACCAAATTATTAGACTCGTTTTTTGTATGAAATATTTGAGAACAATGAGTACACAGTGTGTCCAACTGAATGTTTGCTGTGCACCCACTTATACTCACTTATTTCGCAATGCACTTAAATGCAATGTTTATGTAGCAACGAGTACACAGTGTGTACAACTGAATGTTTGCTGTGCACTCACCTATACTCACTTATTTAGCGATGCACAATAATGCTTAGTTTATGTAGCACCAATTTATTAGACACTTCTTTTGTATTAACAATTTGAGTGCAACGAGTACACAGTGTGTACAACTGAATATTTGCTGTGTACTATACACACTCAAACCTATGTTTCTATTTATTTAAGCGTAGCTACTAGCGTAACTCTACAGCAAACTAAGAATACAACACCTTGTCACCCTTTTTGTAACGTATATAGTACAACTGTAAAGAATAAAATGTTAAACACTTTTTCAGTTAATTCAATTATTTATGTGTGGGGTGCATAAAATGCAATAAAATTTTATAAAGGAAAACAAAAGCAGAAAAGTGGAAATGCAAACCTATAAAAATTATGCAAAGCGCTCAGCTACGCAGAGACAAAGACAATGTCTCTATTTTAATCTTACAAACTATGCATCTCTTTCTAACACTGCTAACATTTTTTTCGTTGCTTAACAAAATTTTTAGTTGGCATTTTATATAATTTTCATGACTATTTTTTGTTGTTGTTATTTTTCAGTTATTTTGTATTCAGTTGACACAAGCAAAAAAAAAAAGGATGCTACTTGCTACCCGACAATTTTCTCTATTTTAAAACCAACAATTTTGTGTTAACATTTCCTGACAGCAACAGCAGCAGAGAGAGAGAGAGAGAGAAGGCGAGCTGAAGTGCAGATTTGTTGAGATGAAAAGCTTCTGAATGTGCTTAAGTTGAGTTGCAACGGCTTAAAAATTATTATTGCATGAATTTGGCATACAAAACAAAGAAAAAAAAAAATAAAAATAAAATATAAAATATAAAATATAAAAATACACAACTTAATTCTAAACAAGCAAAGATGCAAGCAGATCACATAATTTACAGGCGACAGTATTTTTACTTTTTACACAAAATATTTTTATTTTTATAATAAAATATTTTGCATTTTTTTGAAAAAAAAAAAGATTTTCTTTTTAATTTTTGCATAAAAAGGAAAAAGCCGACCGTAAAGTCATTCCAGTCAGTCTAAAATGTTGTCATGCGGAAAAGTGCAATTATTTCTATGTCGTTGAGTGTGCTATGCACGCGCGTGTGTGCGTCTTTGGTTTTGCTTACACAAAAATATTTCACACCATTTTGGTAAAAATATTTTACATAAAGTAATTTTGTAGAATAAAGAAAAATAATCTTTTTACATTCTTTAAAAATGTTTGGTTGCCTTTGATTTTGAACAGTGGCGTTGTAATAAAGTTTTTGATAGGGGTATAAATATCACATCAAAAAGACTCAACCAAAAACGCTCCAGCACAATGAATACACAGTGAGTACAACTGAATGTTTGCCTGTGTGCAAATACTATATTCACTCATTTCTGTAATACGACAAAACAAGTTTCGCATATTGTCTGTAAATATCCGAATTTGTCATGATTCAGGCTCATAAAGCTTAGATACTGCATTCTAACGAACGATGCAATCAAAGATAACCCTGACTAAATATGTTCTCAGGCTTTTAAAAGAAGCAGAGACGTTTTTCTATAACCTAACCTAAAGATTTTTCATATTCGGGTACAAAAGTCTTTAATATTAGTTGCAGTGCTCTTTTGTTTCACGTGCGGGATAGCCCAACTTCGTACTAAAAACCCTAGAATGACTGATTGACATTTACATCAAAGAAAATTAACCCCAGATTTATTTCTAATTCTCAACACGCCTATACCAAAGGAAAATCCACGGAGACAGCACTCCATATAGTCACCTCTTCAATAGAAAAATCTTTTGAGGAAAAAGAATATACTCTCGTAGCCTTTCTTGACATACAGGGAGCTTTTAACAATGTCCACCACGGGGCCATCACTGGTACCTTAACGGATGTAGGAGTCGACGCCTCCCTAACTAGTTTTATACGCTCTATGCTAACCAGAGACAAGAGGCGGCGACTCGAAGGTGCGTTAATGGAAGGACCCCCCAATGGAATGTTCTCTCTCCTCTACTTTGGGTCTTAACGGTCAACAAGCTGTTGAGGTGAATGGCTGAGGAGGATTACCAGGTGATTGCTTACGCGGACGACGTAATCATCTTAATAAAAGGAAAATACGCTCAAACACTCCGTTATTTGATGCCATCAGCACTAAAAAGCTTATCGTCCTGGGAGTATACCTCATGCGGCCTAAGCACTCGATACACGTCAACAACCGCAAACGTCTATCCGAATGTTCAAAGAGTAAGGAGATTTGCAGTAATGCGTCCTCTACGTACCACACCAAACTGAAGCGCTAAATACTCTCCTATACCTATCACCCTCGATCTCATAGCCAAATAACTTGCAACTAACACAGCTATGAGAATCAGAGAAAGCACTCTCAATTGCAGCTCGGACACCGAAAATACTTAGAAGAATCTAGTGTCCTCG
Organism: Leucophenga varia; assembly: GCA_018903435.1. NCBI lineage: Eukaryota > Metazoa > Arthropoda > Insecta > Diptera > Drosophilidae > Leucophenga > Leucophenga varia. The sequence goes on along the minus strand of JAEIFJ010000443.1, from coordinate 189,188 downwards.
CCACCAGTCACTGACTACTGTACGTCAAACCCAACTTTTGGTAAGAAGTACAAAATTTATATCCCAACAAGAGAACAATGGGAAGACCTACTCCATTATGAAACAAACGCCATTAATATTTACACAAACGGGTCCAAACTCGAGGGAAGGGTAGGAGGAGGTATCTTTTCCCCGGACCTAGAGATTAGAGAATCCTTCAGACTTCCCGATCACTGCAGCTTTTTTATGCTAAATTATCCCACACACTAAGCTAGCATTATGGGGCATCCCCTCAGGTTGTAGGCAAAAACTAAACATCTTTTCGGATAGTCTGGCTGCCCTAAAAGCACTTGACTCTTACAATAATACATTCAAAACTATCTCCCAGTGCCGCAAATCTCTCAACGAGATGGCAGAGCAATGGGATATTTTCATCGCATGGGTTCGGTTTACCAAGATAAATATTTGGTAATTGCGAAGCAGATAGATTGGCCAGAGAAGGTACGAATTCCGTTATTCCTCCAGGAAGGAGTTCGACTGGAATTACCATGGCCTCTCTGAAGCTGCAAGGGAAAGAGGAAATAATCAGACTAGCAGAGATTAGGGTGGACCACAAATCCCAAATATAATATCTCGAAACTTATGTGCCCATAGTATAGCACTAAACGAACAGCCCAAGTCATGCGCCATAATAGACAAACCTTATCAATGATGGCGGGCGCTCTCACGGGACACTACCTGGTGGGAAGACATGCCGTCCGACTAGGGGTAGTATCAAATGACTTCTGTAGGAGCTGTAGAAACGAGGAAGAGGAGGAGACAGTAGAACATTTTCTCTGCCACTGCTCAGTCCTTGGGAGAATAAGGTTTACCGTACTCGGTAGGCAGTTTCGTGAAAGTCTGGCGGAGATTGCAAGATTGATGCAGTAGCCGCCTTCATAAAAAAAATCGAGCTGGTTCGAGTAGGAGAATATAAAAAAAGAGATCATATGGTATCACAATTTATTATTATTTTTTTTTAATTTTGAGTATTTTTTTATTTCCTTCTTTGTTTTTTTTTTTTTAATGTAAATACTTTCTTTGTTATTTTTTATTTATTTTTTTTTTTTTTTTTTGACAATCGATAAATGAAATTAAATAAATTTTTTCTTTTTCTGAGGCAAGCTGCATGCGAAAAGATATTATTTTCAGCGACGCGTACAGCGAATACCTTTGATATGTTTCTTTGTCAATTAGCAACATGACACCGCGGCAGTTGGTTGATGTTACATAACTTCAAAGAAGCTCAAAAAAAAAAAGAAAGGAAGCTCAAGTTGAGAGCATATTTCGCAGACAGCTGAAACTGTACCTATACGATGTACATATGCATGTATGTAGTTGAATTCTTCATCTTTTTCAATGATTAAATTATTGAAGTTCGAATGCTACTTAATTATGCTACTTCTTAAATTTTTTTTTTTTTTGAAAATGCTTATTTTACGCCATTTTTTTTTTTTTGATTTTTTTTTTTTTTTTTTGCTTTTGCCCAATATCCTTTGCAATACTAAATAAATAAAAATGATATAAAAAAAATCAATCTGGCAATGACATCCAACAATGCTAACAAACACAGCAACAACAAAAAAAAACAACGAAAATAACGACAAACGCACGCCATATTTGCAGCGAGTTCGAAACTTAGTCATTTCCGCTTCTAGGCGGAAGTTGATGCAGAAAATGCACAAAAATTTTCTAATTTGAAAATTCATTTTCATTGTTAAGCAAAAAAAACTTTTTCATTTATCGTTGTCAATAATCGAATGCGAATACAAATGCAGCCATAGCAGCAGCAGCAGCGACAGAATTTTCACAACGCTGGTCAATATAATTAGAAATTATTTAAAGTTTATTGCAAGTTTTTGCCGTGACATAATCAATGAACGCAGTTGTTCAATTAAAAACTCTTAAATAAACTATTGGCAGCTGCTGTGTGCATGCAAAAAACTAGCAAGAATAAAATCAAAGTTATCAAGTTTAATTTGAATAAAAAATTACAGGTGCAAAAGTGTGACAATAGCAAAGAAAAGTTTTACTTATTTTCATAAGAAACGAAAAAAAAAATATTGGTTTGTTGGGAAGTTATTATGCAAAATGTATTATACAAATCTATTCTCAAAGATAGATGAAAAATTTCAAAAAAGAAGCAATCAAAAGAACATATAAAAATATCCTCCTGGGTTTTTGAAAATTCAAAATAGGTTAGGTTAGAATAGAAAAGCGGCCGCGAATTCTAGCCCAAAAAGGCCCTGTGATACCATGTGATCCCTCTTTTATATGCTCTTACTCAGCTCGATTTCCTTATGAAGGCGGCTACTGCACCAACCTTGACTGATGTAATCTCCGCCAGACTATCCAGAAACGGTCTACCAAGTACGGTAAACCTTATTCTCCCAAGGGGTGGGTAGTGGTAAAGAAAAATTTATACTGTCTCCTCCTCTTCCTCGTTTTTACAGCTCCTACAGAAGTCATTTGATACTACCCCTAGTCGGACGGCATGTCTTCCCACCAGGCAGTGTCCCGTGAGAGCGCCCACCATCATGTATAGGGACTGTCTATTATGACGCATGAGTTGGGCTGTTCGTTTAGTGCTATACTTTGGCCACGTAAGTTTCGAGATATTGCATTTGGGATTTGTGGTCCATCTTGTCTAGTAGTGCGACAACTCAATATGAACTAAAAACATGCCCGAAATTACGTTTTTCGAACTTCTAACCACAAATTCTCAAGTTCTTGTGGAACGATTTATTTTAAATAAAAATCAAGTGACACAAAAAAATATTTCGGAACCGATAAATCAAAAAAAAAATTTTTTTAAATCAAAAACTTGTTTTCGACACAAAAAATTTATTTTTCATTATAAAATTGCCGATATTTTGGGTAATACGTGTCTTCAAATATGAAAAAAGCGCTCTAATACTGATTTTTTATTTTAAATTGGCTGCTATTTAGTTAAATACTAGTTTTTTTCACAACAGCATGACATTAGCAGCAATATTTAATTTTTGTTTTAGTTTCAGCTGATCTTAGTTCCAGGAATTTTAGTTTCCATCTACGTGGATGCCCAAATTTTGGGAGTTCTTTTAAAAAAATTATTTTAAAGTTTAATTTGTTTTGCGAATACCAAAACAAAGCAAAAAAGTTTGTTGAAAACGTGTCATACTGCTAGAAACTGTTTCCAAATTCAAATAATAAAAAAAACGTTACTTTTCCATTTCATTTTTTTTTCGCGCATATGGTCAGCCTACAAAAAGTGCTGCCGTAGCATTTTAATTCAAACTTATTCAAATTTAAACAAAATAATAATATACTTAAATAAAAATAAAAGCTTCCTTATTAATTAAATTACTTATTGCAGCAATTATCAAACCTTTTTTTAATAATAATTTTGAATAATTTCATTAAAAATTTAAAAATTAATTTAAATGCATTTTTTATAACAGACATTTCAAATCATATTCGCTGTCATTTTTTAGTGCATTTTCATTTGCATTGTGCAGCAAGAAATAAATTATTTAGGTGCGAGCAAGAAAGCAGCAAATGTGCGAGCAAGACACAACAATAACAACAAACTGCACGGTTCGAAACGTACCGTTATGTATATCTGCTTCGTAGGTTGAACAGAGTTAGATATAATTATCTAGCGTCACGTTCGCACTTACTTGCGTACTTAGCAACGTACAGCTTGAATTGAGCAGATACGTTCGCCATCTACCTCTTTCATTCGCACTCATCACTTTAATTTTACTTTTTAATTTTTCGCGAGAACAATAGAATAGCGCTCATAATTATTAATTTTTCAAGTGTAAATTGCATTCAAATAATTGTTAATTAATTTTTAAAAAGTAAAGGCACGGCGTACAAACAAAATGGAAGCTGTGCCACGTTTGCATATGCTTTGGTTTGCGCTTAAATCAAGTCCGGAAGGAACGTCTTTTGTCAACTTGAAAAAAGTACGAAAGAAAAAAAAATTAATTTAATTAAAAAATTTACAAGACAAAAAATTCAAATATATAAAGCTAAAATGAGACATGCAGCATAAAATTTTCGAATTTCACAAGTTTTATAATGTTTTATAATACATTTATTGACTCCGGCGGCGCAGTGCAATTTGCTTTGTCTGTGCACTTTTTTTGTTTCCCGGAGAAGGGTGCGGTACGATTTGTATGAGAAACTGAGTCACCGTTTCAACTGTTGTGACTGATAAAAATAATAAACAATTAAACATTTTTATTGCGTATTCCTTAAATTTTGTTGTTTACACATTTCTTTATTCTTTTTCAGTATATTGCCGAATTTTATCATGAAGATCCCGAGTCGTATACAAAGGAAGTCTTTGCGCTGGAAACACTACGTAATCAGGCAATGCGCACCACTAAAGATGGTTGCAGCGTTATGAAACGTTACTACTGTCAGCTGCATTCGTTACAGCATCGTTTTCCGCAATTATCGGAGCGTGGTTTATTTAGCTTTACCTGGAAGGATCTCTATCAGAATAATGTACACGAAGTCACCGATATACGCTTTGAATTGGCTGCGGTGCTCTTCAATATTGCTGCATCTCATACACAGGTGGGCGCTTCTGTTACACGCGGCGATGTCGATGGCATGAAGCTGGCTTGTACACATTTCCAATGCGCCGCCTGGGCTTTTGGTGAACTGCGTGAACGTTATACGCACGTTAATTCCGGTGCCGATTTTATGACTACCGAACTGTTGGTCTTTATGCAACAGTTGTGCTATGCACAGGCGCAGGAGTGTATACTGGAGAAATCACTGATTGATAATCGTAAACCAAATATTGTCGCAAAAGTAACAGCACAGATTGTTGTCTACTATGGCGCTGCATTGGCTGCATTACTTACTGGCGGTGATGATGGTCCAGTGGCGCAAGTCATCGATGCAAGTGTCTATAAACTGTGGAAGAAATATGTACGCTTTAAGATAAACTATTTACATTGTATACTCTATTTGTATCAAGGACAAAACGCCGAAGAGCAGCGTAAAATGGGTGAACGTGTGACACTGTATCAGGTTAGTTGCCATATACAACAATATATTATAAAATTTCATTGTATAAACTAAGCTATTACTGCTTACAGGCCGCTTGGGATAAGCTAGAAGAAGCACGCAAAGAATCAAAAGGTTTACCCGATCAAAAGGAGATCGTAGAATCTCTAGTCTTCACTGCAGATGTAGTTGAAGCAAAGCGTAAAAAATGCCAAAAATGAAAATGAATTTATCTATCATGAATCCGTGCCAGAATTGTCGACAATAAGTGCAGTGCAAGGTGCAAATTTAGTAAATGGCATATCCTTCACTATCTCCGATCCCGAAGTTGCCGGCGAAGATATTTTCGCGCGTCTAGTGCCCATGAAAGCGCATGAAGCCAGCTCTATGTACAGCGAAGAGAAGGCTAAATTGCTGCGTAAATTTGGTACAAAAATTGAGGAGAAAGACACTGAACTAACGACGTACATGAGTTCATTGACGCTGGAAAATTTAAATATTAACGAGGAGAAAGCTAATAAATTACCGCAAGGCATTGTTGATCGTTGTGCTGCATTGCATGCAAATAAAAGCGCAATAGCGGATCTAATTGCTGCAATGTCACAGCTTGCTGAGATTACGACAGATGTTGAAACAAATCTTGGTGAATTGGCACAAATGTTACAGCAAGAAGAGCAGGAAGAACGTGAATTTCAAACACAAACCGGTGTGCCACGTACACCAAATCCGCATATAACCGAACTGACGCGTGAATATCAAAAATATCTGGAAGCGCATACACGCGCTGGAGAATCGAACAATACGCTGCGTAAGGCAATGAGTATGCATGTAAATAATTTAAAGATATTAGCGCGCCCCTTGCCCGAAATACAACAGTTGATGCCGAAGTTAAGCGCCGAACTGAATACAGCAGAAATCTTCAAGGATGTTAAGCTAATTGTGAATAAAGTTAATGAAATGAAAGCGCAACGTGCACAATTTCATGCGGATTTGCGTATTGCGGTGAATGAAGATGATATAACTGCAAAAGTCATAGCGCACGGCAGTGATGAGGGTTTGCAAATGTTATTCGATCGTGAAATGGCAAAACATGAACGTCTGTCGCAGCTTATCGAACAAAATTTGCTTGCACAACAGAATATACTACAAGCGTTGACGGAATCCTATGCCAAGGCAGCGCCAGTGCTCAAGACTTTGGCAGATGTTAAACAAAAACGTGAGAATTTCTTTTCTTCACTTGCGGCTTCATACGATGTTTATGAAGATTTGCTAGCGAAATCTGCAAAAGGTTTAGAATTCTATAAGAAATTGGCGGGTAATGTACAAAAACTACTAACACGTTTTAAGGCAGCGCGTGATGTACAGTCGGAAGAGCGACAACAGCGTCAAAAGAGCATTGTGCAAACGACAACAACATCGAAACATATAAAAGCAACACCAACATCAACGCCGTTGCCAGCAGCTCCTGTTTATAATACAACAACAAACACTACAACATCCGGCGGCGGTGCGCCTAAGCTACGCGACTATTTAAAAGCAAAGAACACCAGCGCCGCTAGCATAGCTGCCGGTGGTGTTGCTGCCGCTGCAGCGCTTAATGATGTACCTACGGCTGTTGCTTATGTACCACCAGTGCGTCCTGTACCTGTTGGTTCGGAAAATCCTACTCAGGCTGCATGTTCCGTTAATAATTACTATAATACTGCTGCACCCAACGAACCACCACCGCCGTACAGTCTGCAGCAACAACAATATTTTGATCCGGCTGCAGCCGGTTATACAAATCAATGTATCAGCCGCAACAACATATTGCGCCACCCGCTTATAAACTGCAAGCATCACCGAATTCACAGTTCAATAATCTAAATGCAAATATGACGAATCTTACATTGCAGCAACAGCAGCAGCATAACTATCAACAAGAAATGTATGCGCAGCAACAGCAGCAGCAGCAAAACATGTCGTATGCGCCAGCACAGACAAATGCAGTAGGTTACGCTTTTAATAACAACGCTAATCCGTATCCAATGCAGCCTAATCCAACACAGTCGACATATGACAACCAAGCAAATGCATATAATGCTATGTCTAATACACAGCAGCAACAATTTTATAATCATTCCACGCAGCAATTTAATTATCAACAAAATGCAACAGCCAACAATGTATCCAATGCAACACACATTCCGACCACACAACCGCTATATGTGTCTACGGTCAATCAACCGGATGCAGTTATGCAAGTACCAGCAGCATTGCAGGCGCCATATGTTGTCAATCCAATGCAGCAGCAGCAGCAACAAGTGGCAACGGCGCAACAACAACAACAATTGCTACAACAACACGTTGCCACATTTTCGCCGCAGCAACAGTTGACAACAGTGCAACAGCAACAATCATTGCAGCAGCAGCAGCAAGCTGCAACGTTGACACCGCAACAACAGTTTGCAACATCGCAGCAACAGCAACCATTGTTGCAACAACAAACAAGCACCACAGCAGCTGGCAACACAAGCTACATTCCAACCACAACAACAACCTCCAGCAGCAGCAGCATCACCAGCTCTACCAACGGCTGCTTTTGGCTATCAACCATATATGCCGACACAACAACAATCAACACAACCTCAAGTTGCTGCGTCTCCAACACCTCCAACAGCTGTTAGTTATGCCGTTACCCAGCCACAAGCTTCCGTTGCACAGCCCCCAGCAACATCAGCTACAACTCCTTACTATAACTCATCTAGTGCAACTAATCATCCTGGCTACAGTTTCAATCCACAAACGGGCGTCTATGAATACAGCAGCGGCTATCAGCAGCATAACGACTCAAATAATAGCGCTACGAAACACTTTGGACAGTTTACGTTTACAAGTCAAATAAGCGCAGTTGGCACTACAAATTCAGAATCCGCGAATAGAATGAACCTGGCAACGGGATTTGATGTAAGTGTTTTGTTTTTAATTTTCAAAAAAATATATTATTTATTTTTTTTTTTTTTTGCAGTCTCCCGTTATCTCGCACACTAAAGCTGCTATTGCTGAACCAAATGTAAACGCCACACCTGATAAGAAACCAGCGGAAAAAACGACAAACTACTATACGCCTCCATATGGTTATCATTCAAATGGCAACTCAAACTATGCATCTTCGACACCAACGCCATTTGTACCAGAGACACAAGTTACATATGAAACACAATCAGCACCAACACCGCCGCCCACGCAGCAGCAGCAGCAATTTCAACAAAAATCGCTCTATATGCAAAGCGGCAGTTCCTCAATTGCTGATACACAGACAACAAAAAGTAGTATTTCATATGCATCAAGTGCACAGCACACACCAACTCCAGCAGCAGCAGCAGCATCAGACCAAGCGGTTACAGCAACACCTAAAGCAGCAGTATCAACAAAAAAGCAAACCTCAAGTATCGATCTATTAAGCGACATCGATTTCTCAGAGACAAATTTAAACGTGCCGCCACCAATGTTGCCGCAACCAGTGCTACAACCACAAGTGGTGTCAACACCACCAGCAAGTCTAGTGGCCGCACCAACTACTACTAAAGATTCAGAGTTGCCTAGTGTTGTTAATAAAGCAGCGCAACCACCAAACTCATTGCCCACAACACCTGTGTCACCCAGTAAAACACTAAACTCACAGCCTACTATGCAACTTAACTCTCCGCTAGATCATTCAGTAGCACGGAAATCTAGTTTGGATAATCTTTCAAATTGCTCAGACTTAAGTTCATTGGAAAATTTCGATTGGGATTCAGTTTCCGTTAGTGCTGCAACAGCACCACATTCCATAAATGATAAACCACAAAATTATATTGCTTTTCAAATGCAACCATACGATGCCTTTAAGGATGAGAAAACTTTAAAATACTTTCACAAGGAAGTTGAACGTTACGAGAAGACTATTGAAAATTTAAATGTAAAAATGCTCAACGGTAATACGCAGCTAACAGCAAAATGGAAAGAACTGCAGGATTTACTAACGAAAGAGACAACAAACGAGGGCAAACGTACAACGACAATTGCGAAACTCTTTCCGGAGAAGAATCGTTCGCTTGATTGTCTGCCATATGACCATGCGCGTGTTAAATTGAATAAGGATACGGATGATTATATTAATGCAGCTTATTTGAAGGTAAGATAAATCTTCTTTTATTTATAATTTTTTTTTTTATAACATTTTATATTATTTATAATTACAGAATCTTGGTGCTGGTTGTCCTAACTTTATTATAGCGCAAACACCGCAACAAAATACATTGAACGATTTCTGGGCAATGATCTGGGAACAAAAGGCACGCACCGTAGTCTGTTTGCATACAACAAATGAGGTATGTTGCATTAAAATACACTTCACTGCAACCGTTTACAATACAAGAATCTTTAACTGTATTACTAAAAATATTGCAAATATATATTTCAGATGCTCGATCCATATTGGCCGCAAACACTTGAACAACAGTTGCACTACGATGATTTTACAGTGCGTTGCGTGGAAATTGTTAACCTAAACCATAGCATTGAATATCGTTTGAAACTGTCTATGCATGGCGCTGATCCAATAATCGATTTATCTGTGCTACAAATTAAGCAATGGTCCAAAGCGTAAGTTGTACCCTTTATAATATTTTTTTTTTTAAACAAAAAACAAATTTTATATTTTTTTTTTTTTTTTTGAACAGTTTACCCACACAGGTCATTGGCATAGCACGCAATGCACTTGAGATACATCAGCAACGTTGTCTTAATTTTAATACGCCCGCCTCGCCGCTTATTATGAATTGTTTGACTGGTTCGGAGCGTTCGGAATTATTAGCCATTGCTATATGCGCTATTATGGCAACACAGTGCAAACGTCCAATACTTATAAGTAGGTTTTTTTAATTTTATTTTAAAAAAATATTTTCTAATTTGCATTTTTTTTATAGATGTCGTTGATGTTTGGTCACGCATTTGTGCACAGCGTCAGAATTCCATACGCGATACAAATACATTGGAACAATCAATGCAAATTGTATTGAGCCATGCACATGATGTGCTAAATAAACGTAAGTTCGCTTTTTTTCGGTAGTATTTCGATGACAACACCATACAATACGTACCTTTAACATGCATTATATATCATTGAAGGCGTCATGCATGACATATCTTTGATGGCGTTATGCATGATATGTCTTTGAAGGCGTCATGTATAACATGTCTTTGAAGGCGTTATGCATGATATGTCTTTGAAGGCGTCATGCATGACATGTCCTTGAAGGCATCATGCATGGTATGTCTTTGAAGGCGTCATGCATGACATGTCTTTGAAGGCGTCATGCATGACATGTCTTTAAAGGCGTCATGCATGACATGTCTTTGAAGGTGTCATGCATGACATGTCTTTGAAGGCGTCATGCTTTGTAAAGCTCGTTATTAAAAAAATAGGGTGTGATTATTAAAAAAAATAAAGGCGCATGTCTTTGAAGGCGTCCTAAGTGTGTCATTGACCGTTTTTTTTTTTTTTTTTCATTTTTATACCCTTTACCCAAAGGGTTAAGTTTGTGCAATGTATGTAACACCGCAAAAAGAGGCTAGACTGACCCTTTAAAGTATATATATTCTTGATCAGCATTGAAACGGGAGTCGAAGTACCTATGTCTCCCTGTCCGTCCGTTCGTCATGCTGTCTGCCGTATGAAAACTTTTTATCTCGGAGACTATAAGAGCTATAGCTTTCAAAATTGAAACCAAGAATCTCTTTAGCCGTTAAGTGTGCACTTTCAAACGGGTTTTCTCGAATCCCATTTTAATAACCCCCTCCATATAAATCGACCCCAAAATTTGGGTTTTTTGCATAAAAACGTCAATGTTTCTTATTCTAGGAATTAAATTATGCCTATGATATTCCCAATGCAAGATCCCAATATGGATAGGCCCAAACAAATTTTATGTATAGCCTCCATACAAATTTACTCCATTTTTCAAGTTTTTGTTTTGAAAATCCAATACAATAAGGTATATTACAAAGATAGGACTTAAATTAAGGTACATAAAGATTGGCTACAGGGTGTCTTACAGTCGAGCATACTTGACTTCAGCTTTTTCTCTTGTTATTTATAAAATAGTTCATAGTTTATTTAGAAAATTTTAAAGTTATATCCTTTTTTTTTTTTACTCGCAGGCGGCATAATGACTTCATATCAAATGAAAACTGCACCGCAAGTTGCATCTAAGGAACAACAAGAAGTAAAGGATCCACTTAACGAATTAGATGCACTATGGAAAATGAAATAGTAGCAAAAAATGTAGCAGTAATACCTAAGAATGACTGCTAAAACTTAAACCAATCAAAAAAAAAAAAAGAAAACGAAATTTTGTTACAAACAAATTCGAAAAGTATTTTCTAAAAAATAATAATTATTAATAATATTTATATATATATATTTGCGCTGTTATATTTATAAAATCAAGAACAACAACTACAACATAAATTTATAATAATGACTAAAGACTGGCGTTCAACACCGGTCGACACATATAGATACATATACATAAATCATATTTAACTCTCTTTTTTGGTGTTAATCACGCAATAAAATAAAGCAAAATATTAAACTAAATCCAAATGCAAATTAATGACAGCAGTGCTACGACAACAAAATGACGCGCTGCATGCGAACGCATAGCTTGTAGCCAAACCGGCGAATGCGGCCAACCTGTATCGGTGATATAGAAACTTGATTTAATAGGATGCTTACTGACTTTTTGAATTTGTGTTGCAACAATAAAACCTTTTTGGTTTAAATTGGTTTTCTTTTTACGCGCTGCCGTCGCTTCCAACGGTGTTAGCACCTCAATAATGGCATTATTAAAACCACCGCCGGAGCTACTATGCTGCTGTGTAATACGATAATGGCGTCTTGTATTGGGATGTTCAAAAATATGCATAAGGAAATTACTCGTTTGTGGTAAATAACCCCAGAAAAATAATTCGCCATTAAGCGCCGGCGGCGACGACGACCGATCTCTAACTAACGACTTGGTCAGTAGCTCCTCTTGACTGAGCGCATACAACAGCGCCATTGGTTGCTCATACCTTTTTTCCGTTGCACGCCAATGTTTGCGTCCAAAACGTTTCTCACGCAATTTTTGTGTTTTATTTTGTAACGAAGATTTACGTCCCAAATGCTGAAATTGTGATTGTGGTGCTTCAATCCAACATTTATGCCATTCGCGTGTACACGCTTCCGTATAAATATTAATGCCGGTGCATGTTATAAAGCGTACATAAAGCTGTAGCAACCAATCAACTGGTTGTTCTATATAGAATAATTCTAGAAATTTTATTAAATTTGGCAAGGTTTTGACGGAAAATAATTTACCAATGCCACCGAGATGCGAAAAGGAACAGACAATCCATGTAGTTTCTTCATTTGCTAAATGAAATGCATCCATAAGCAGTATAAATTTAGTTATATAATTTAAATAATGCGGCAATGCAATTATATCATCTTCCAGTTGCAAATAGTAAACACCACGTTGCTGCGCATAACGCATCAGATATATATAATCCAAACTTTGCTTGGTGCGCCAGTAAACACGCGCTTGGCTTTCTTTAAGGGTTTTCTTTATGTTTTTAAGTTTGTCATAGTAAACGCGCGGTGGTATTATGACATCGATTAAACCACTTTCCAAGTGCACACTAAAATTTTGCTGAAGTTCTTCGAATATTAAATTTCTTGCATAACTTTGTACTTCCCCGATATAGACGACAATTAGCAATTGCTGACGTTCTTCCATGCTTGTTGCGTTTATGAGCGATGCGAGCGTTTGTTGTAAATAGAAATTGCCACTTGGACGTAAAACTGTTGGTACACCGATCACGAATTTAATACGTTCACGGCGCGTTGCATGATTGTAAATAAAACCTAGATTGGATATGTTTGCGAAAGACTCCAAAACGTTGCAGTTGTTGCTGTCTTTACCATGCACCTGGGGACGTTTTAATGGATGCGCTGTTGAAATTCTAGCTGTTGTCGTCTCACCTTGTGGTAGTTTGAGGTATGCTTCCGGTAAGTTTATTTTCGGCATTTTAAAATGTTCGACTTTTGATGCCTTCTTGGTATCTTCATAGATCATCGAGAAGCCTACGATAAGACCAAAGAAGAGTAGCACCAAGTAGAGAAATAATGAAAAAACGCATGAAGCACATGCGATGCCTTTAATATTTGAGTTCATTGTTATATTTTTTTTTTTTTTTTTTTTGTTTGGATGTTTTTTTTGTAAGATTTTTCCTATTTTTTTATTACTTTTATAGAACTGATTGGTTAAAGATGCCTACTCTTTGTTCAACGTTTTGAAAAATAAAGACAAGTTAAACTTCTTATGGTAATAAACATGACCATGATGAATCTGTCAATTCTTTTAGACAATAAAAGAAAAAAGTTAATAAAAAAAGTTATAAAAAAATAATAAAAAACTAAAATAATGTGACCAAAATTAATCTTGAATTTAATTAAATGATCAAAATATTTGAAACATTGAAGTGAGAACAGTCGTGTGAGCTTTATTTATTGTGGGGTCCATATACGCATATGTACTATATATTTATATATATTATGGTGGATAAATTTTTATTATGACCATGCGTATAGCAGGAACGTAATCTTTGGGATATTCTAAAAATATATTCCCAAAGAACCATAGGTCAAATCTAACCCTCCGCATTTGCACTTCAATATTTGCTGCTTAAAATGGTAAAAGGAACATTTTTGGAAATATGCACCGAAAATACTTACAATAAGTCCATGAAGACCAACTCTTTTTTGGTATAAATTAAAACAAAACATTTTAAAGGAAATGGGTGCGCTTTTTTTTGCGAAAGGCAAAAAAATTTTTTTTTTTTTTTTTAAAATAATATTATTAAATTTATAAAAATAATTATTATATAAAATTTATTATATATATATTAATTTATTTAAATAGTGTGAAGGGTATTATCAGTTTATCGGAAAGTTTGTAACGCATTAAAGGAGGCACATATATTCACTCCAAATTGGGTAAAAAATACTCCTAATGTTATCAAATGTCAAAACAAATTTGCCACGCCCACTTTTAGGTATATCCCCCATACAAACTTACAGCCCATTTTCAAATTTTTGTATGAAAATGGTTATTATTTAGGAATGTATTCAAAAAAACACATCCAATATAATCCAATATCAAATGCAAGGTGCCACGCCCATTTTTAGCTAAAGTCCTTATTCAAACTTTCCGCCCATTTTCGAATTTTTATATGAAAATGGTTATTTTTTTAGTAATGTTTTGCCACCAAATTGGAAAAAAACACTTTTAGTATCATGCAATATCAAATCTAAGATGCCACGCCCATTTTTGGCATAGGCCCCACACAACATGAGTTGCATCAGACCATTGACCCCGTCCCATTCCATCTCGAAGTTCTATTTAAGCCACTGATGATAACACAATAACAATTTAGAATTACGTGGGTCGGGTATATAAGCTTCGATTCTACCGAAGTTAACGTTTTCCTTGTATTAAAAAAAAATTTTTAGGGTTGGGTCGAGCTAACTCAGCCCATCCCCATCTGTATTTTCACGTAATAGTGCTGAGGCTCAGATTTGACCTATACTTTCGACCTATTGTTTTTTGGGAAAATCTTCTTGGACTATACCAAAGTTTACGTTACTTCTAAACGCATGACTACGTTTTTTGAGTCGAACAAATTGAACCACCCTAATATATATTATATTTTTTTTAAATAATACAATACTATTATGTAAAGAATTTTAAAACATTTTGGTCAATTAAATTCAAGAGAAGACTTTTAGGATGTTAACGAGTATTTCTTGAGTAAAGGGATAAAATAGAAACGTACTAAACCTATACAAAACTATGCGTCGAATACGTTTAAAGTACCAAAAAATTTTAAACACTTTTAGGTTTTAAATTGAAAGCTATATATAAACAAGTTCTAATTTCAATAAATTAAGATTCCATATTGTTCTTATACTATATAAATAGTTAAGTTTACGCTTATTACGATTATAATAACTTATTCTATAGTTAATATATTTAGAGATCTAAAGTTATTGGTGACATACTAAAAAGACGTTTTAATTTAAGCTCTTTTTCTTCGCGTGCAGCTATATTTTTCGCTTTGGTCGCAGCATCATCATTTTTATGTTGCGGATAATGTTTCTGCAATTCTGAGTGCGTGCGAAAGCCACATGGACATAGTGTGCATATGTACACGGCATCGCCAATATGCATTTTCATGTGTGACATCAGATTGCTGCGTATGGTACAAGCACGTTCACAATAAATACATTTATAAGGTTTCTCGCCCGTATGACTTCTTACGTGTATACGTAAAGATTTTGCATCCGCGAAGCTAAAAAGGAAAAAAATATAAAAAACTAGAATAAAAGATAAAAAAATTTTTTATTACAATTTACCCCTTTTCACAATATTCACACATATGCGTATTTTCTTTACTATGCAACTTTTGATGACTCTTCATGTACGTATTTGTTTTAAATGCTAAACCGCAAATGCCACATACATATTTCTTATCCTCATTATGTCTTGGTATATGATCCTTTAGATCACGTGGTGTTCGAAAGCGTTTTAGACAAATGGTGCATTCAAAATTCCAATCATTGTTATGCCGCAATTTGTGTTCATTTAATGATACTAACGTGGTCAGCACCTTGCCGCAGACGTTGCACGTAAATGTCTTTGGTATTCTAGGTTTTCTGTGTAGTAAAGAAAAAATATTACGATTTATGAATGCCTTTTTTGACTTGAAATTTGAATTTACCTAATTCTAAATTTCTTTATTTTTGTATTTTGTTCATCACTAAACTCTTCTTCCTGATCAACAGTTTCCATTTGAACTCCATTTTTCAAATTTAAATCAATTGAATCATGCCATGTAGCTGCTTCAGGCGCTAATTTTTCATTTAAAAGCTGTATATCAGGCTTAATATCATTTAAAGCATTCCGCTGGTTCCATATAATCTGCTGCATAGTTACTTGGCACATTATTATCTTCACAATTTACTTCAGACCATGTATACTCTTCCTGTATGATATTCATTTCATCTTTAACGATTAACGCATTCGTTCTATAACTGTACTCATTGCCTAAAGCCTCAATACGACTACGCATAGTGCTCTCCGATACTACACACATCTCCTGAAATTTCTGTACTTCAAGTAATCTATTCAAGCAGCTTTCACATGTTAACTGCGGTAGTCCATCGTCGGGGCTTATAACTAACCACGGCGTTGTTGTTGTCAAAATTTCGGCAATATTCATTGCACCAACCGCTCCAGTTGGATATTCATATAATGACATTAATTTGAGCACATTCTTTGTATTGCTCGTTTGGCATTGTGTACAGAAACGACATGTATAAGCAAAATCCGGATCGTTTATGTTCATTTTTGCTATTTAAATTAAAAATTATTTTTACTTCCTTCGTATTGTTTTTGTTTGTTTTCAGTTGAACATATGGAAATAACGATGTAGTGTTGCCAGACTTATTTAGTAACAGTTTTTCGTTTGAATGTGTTGTGAAGTGGGTTTTCGATGTAGTTTGCAGTCGGTTCTCTCTTCCAAATTCAGTCGGGTTGTTCTCCTCAAGATTGTTATACAGCGTCTGTAAGGGGACTGCCTTCTTTTGTAAGGCTTTCTGCCGTTTTATTATCTTTTATGCTGTTGATAAGAGTATCTAACCAGTACATTCCTGACTGAATCACGTCCAGATTCCTATACAGTATTATTAGGACGATTAATATGTTCATTGTTTTATCTTTGCTTTTTCTGACAGTATCATCTACTGCTTCAAATTAAAATGCCGCCAGTAAATTGAGTACATATTTGCGACTAGCTTGAATAAGAATCCGAGTGAGTTTTACGTGACAGCCTGTCGTACAGACTCGATTCCACGGTGCCGAGCACAAGATTGGTAAGCGCCAATCATCATCCCCATAGAGAATGCAAACTACAAATACCAATTTCGAATTTTACACAATTTTGGGCGTAAACTTCTCTCCTTGATGGGGAAACTATCTAACACCTCTGCTGATCTCTGGGTCACAGCACCCGGTTGTAATGGACAACACCTCCCGAGTTTACAAATTAACTCTAGCCGCATATGGGTGTTAAACCACAGCCACCACGATACTCCCCTAAGAGCCACACTACTGGTCAGCACGAAGAGTAATGTTAGTGGGCCACCTAACTAGACGATCAGAAACGCAGCACTATTATTGTTTAGTCTTTTGTACAACATACAATTATAACCTGTACTTCATTTCACTAAAAAGAATTTAAATTTTAATTTTTCTTCTTTTTGGTAAAGTTTCTAATTTAAGCTTATCCTCTTTCGCCTTAAGTGCAGCTAGATTTTTCATTTGCGTAATGGCATCTTCATTTTTATGTTCTGCATAATGATTTCTAAGCTCTGAAGCAAAACGAAAGCTTAGTGGACATAGATCACACATATGCACTTCCTGGCCAAGATGCACGCGTAGATGTTGTAACAGGCCATAACTGTAGGTATAAGCGCGTGCACAATATTTACATTTGTAGGGTTTCTCACCAGTATGTTTACGTATGTGTCCAGTTAAATGTGCTACCTGTGTAAATCTTAAAAGAAATAAAATTTATTTAAAAAATTTAAAAATAAAAAAAAAAAAAATATATATCATTATACCTTTTATCACAATAATCACATTTATGCGGCTTTCTCTTTATTATGATGCATTGTATGTAATTTTAATTGATGTTTTAACTTAAACGCTGCACCACATAGTTCACATTTAAAATTTTTTATATCGCTGTGCACCAATTTATGCTTGCCCAATGCATTTGGGCATAAAAAACGTTTCGGGCAAATGGGACAGACATAGCGTCGTTCGCGTTCTTCCAATTGAATTGAAGTAAATGCTTGATTTTCCGTTGTAGCTGGTTGGCTGTATAAATTAAATAAATTAATAAAAAAAACAAAAATCAAAAAGTTTACAGATTCAGAGACTTACTCATCAACATCATCTTTCTCGCTAGAGCTTTCATTTATTAATTCCATATTATCATCTATAATATCTAGTTCTTCTTTAACTATTGTCGCATTTATTTCCAAAGCTGTATCTGTGTTTTCAGTCGGCTGTTTTGGTGTATACAAGTTGTGTTGTCTTAGCTTTTGTCTATTTAATGGCTTTGGTTTATTATTTGTTCTGTGGAGTTGAGAAAAATATTAAGATTTATGAATGCATTTAAAAGTGCAAATCTAAGTTACTCATTTGTAAATTGTTCTTCTTCCGTATTTGGCTCTAAATAAGTCTCTTCTCTTTTAATAGTTTTCATTTGTTCAATGGAATCAGGCAAAGTAGCTTCATTTGCTAGTAAATCATTCAAAACCCGTAAGTCAGGCGTGATATCATTTAAGGCTTCTTGCAGCTCTGTTTGTATTCTGTAATAAAAGATACAAAATTATTAATACATTTACGTTTAAATTATAAAAATATAACTAACTGGTTATTAGCTTTAGACGTTGCTATATTTGATAACGCATTATCTTCACATTTCACGTCTGTCCATTTATACTCTTCCTTGATAACCATTTCATCTTTTATAATCTCAATTCGATTACGCATAGAATGCTCCGATTTTACACACATATTCTGAAATTTCTGTACTTCTAGCAATTTATACAGACAGCTTTTACATGTAACCTGCGGTAGCCCATCGGTGGCGCTTATAACTAGCCATGGCGTTGTTGCTGTCAAAATTTCGGCAATGCTCATTGCACCAGCCGCACCAGTTGGATGTTCGTATAATGACTGTAAATTCTGTGTATGATTCTTATTGCATTGTATACAGAAACGACAAGTAAACGCAAAGTCTTGCCGTGATACATCCATTTTTGATGAGTTCTGCAATTTTGTTTTATTATTCTTTTTTAAATAAATTTTAATAAGACACTGTTTTATGTTTTTGTTTACTTTTTGGCTGCGAACATATGTTTATGTCAAGAAAGTGTTGCCAGTCAAGACAGCTGATCGCTTTAGAATGCGCGAGAGAGAGAACGTTTATATTATAAATCGCATCATAAGTGGCAATACTTCCAAACAATTTCCCTTATGTTTTAAAGTAAACAAAACGCAATCTAAACAAATTGTAAAAAAATATATGTTATTTTTTATTTGTTATAAAAAAAAATGCAAAGTACTGAACATTATTTGCCGACACAAATATGTCGTTTTTGTATACGCTGCCTGAAGAGCAACACAAATGATAAGCTTAAACTTCAGTCCATATATGATTATCCGCCAGGATCGATTGGTGTCTTAAGTATTGCCGAAATATTGACCACAACAACGCCATGGTTAGCTGTAAGCCCCGAAGATGGATTACCGCAGGTTACATGTAAAAGCTGCGTGGAAAGATTACTAGAAGTACAAAACTTTCAGGAAATGTGTGTGAATTCTGAAAAAGCGTTGCGTTGTCAGATTGCAACAGATGCACCGTTAGATGCGGTTGTTATCAAAGAGGAAGAATTAAATTTGAGAGATGAATATACATGGATGAACGTGGACATGGACGCTGAAGAGAAACCAGTACTAAATGAAGATAGGCTGCTAAGCGAAGAGTTTGAGTACAAAGCAGAAGAAACGACGCTGCATACGAAGTAAGAAATTTCAAATATAAAACATTTGTTTAAACATTTTCTTATTTTTAATATAGAAACAAAGCTTCAATTAAATCCAATGAAAACAGCGATGATACTAAACAACAGAAGAATTCGTCATACGTGTGCAACGAGTGCGGTAAACATTTTGCAAATGCTAAATCATTGAAAACACACAAACTGCGACACAAAGATCGCAGTTACGAGTGTCCCACCTGTCCAAAGTTCTTTGCCACCAGAACTGGACTCGCTGAGCATGTTGCAACACACAGCGAGATTAAGAAATATGTTTGCGAAATCTGTGGTTGTACTTTTAAGCGACCCATAATACTGAGTATACACAAGAAAAGACACACAAACGAGAAACCGCACAAATGTGAATATTGTGACAAGAGGTAAGTTGTCTGACTGTCTGTCGGTATTGACAACTGAATATTGTAGTGAATTCATTTTAAAATTCTTCTTATTGTTTTATAGTTTCGTAGAGGGTAAATCCTTACGCATACATATAAGAACGCACACTGGTGAAAAACCGTACAAATGTAAATATTGTTTTCGTGCTAGCGCTACAAAAAGTAATCTCATGCAACATTTAAGAACACATCTTGGTAGTGAAGTCTTCAACTGTGATCTGTGTTGTCTTGGTTTCAAAACGGCTTCAGAGCTGCGACAGCATTTTCCGGTACATAAAAATGAGGCTGATGATATGCGAGAAAGAAATATGGCGGCACGTCTAGAAAAAGAAACTTATCTTAACTGTTTCTTTAATATGTCACCAATAACGTTAGATCTGTAAATCATTAGAAATATAGTTTATTTCTTAATAAATAAGTTTAATTAAAAACCGTTTTGCTTCAACTAAATAACGAGTTGCAAAAAGAAATATTCGAAATATTTAATCTGGCAACACTAACAACGCAATTTTCAGCTGTTTCAAACAAACAAACAAAAAAAATACAAAGACTAAACAAAACAAAGAATTTCTTTATACATTTTTTTTCAACTTTAAAAGACTTTAACATTAAAATGGAAGTGCTGCAACAAGATTTTACGCTTACGTGTCGTTTTTGTATACGCTACGCGAATAGCAACACATTTGATACGCTACAACTGCAATCCATATACGATTATCCACCAGAATCCATTGGTCCTGCAAGCATTGCCGAAATTTTGACTACAACAACGCCATGGCTGGTTATAAGCCCCACAGATGGGTTACCACAGGTCACATGTAAAAGCTGCTTGAATAAATTACTCGAAGTACAACGTTTTCAGAATATGTGTGTAAAATCTGAGACAATGCTGCGATGTCAAAGTGCTGCGACTGCTGCCGCTGCTACTGCCTCAGCTTCCGGCAACAATTATGCACCAATTCCAACGATAGTTAAAGAAGAAATCGATATTAAAGAAGAATCCACATGGGGTGAAATAGAATTTACAGCTAAGGAGCCGACAGAGCCACAGTGAGTAAACTAAAATAGTGTGTATATGCATATTAATACGTTCTCAGAAACATCTCTCCTCACGGGCAGCATGGGCACAACTTATGCCAATGCTGCGAGACGACACAGTAGAAAAATACACTTTAGCAAAAAGGGTTCCTTAAGGAAGATGGTGCAGGCGTAGTAGTTGTAAGACAAAGAGCGAAAAAATAGGAGCCTACAGGCCTAACCTAACATCATTTGCCAAGCAGAGACATGAACCATTATCCGACTACTGATGAATGAAATGAACCTTTACAGAAATGATTTGTCCAGTAGCAACACAACGGCAGATCTTATGCTAACGAAGAGAAGCCAACAGATAAAGAGACTCCTGTCAGAAATAGAACTGGGTGACTCACATGAAGTTAGAATCTTAGATATTCGATGCTAGCAAAATATATATTATCTATAAAACAGCTAAGAACACAGATCTTAAAGCAATCCCTAGTTTTGAGACTGATATAGGGTTAGATCAAAACATTAAATCTGACGGGGAATACAATAGATTTTAGAGGTCTATGCAAATATTCATATAATAATAAATTTATATCTTACGATTTTATCTTTCTATGCAGTAACTTTTCGTCAACTGTAAACGAGGAGCAAATGAATTTCATGGAACACGACGCATGCCAAATGAATATGTCTTTAGAGGAAGGACGACAAGAAGATATAAAAAATAACAAAAGTATTTATGCAAACAAAAGTTTTAAATGCGATGAGTGCGGCAAGCGTCTTGCAACAGCCGCATCCTTAACGGAGCACAAATTAAGACATATTGGAAAGAGTTTTGTTTGTCCCACTTGTCCAAAAGTATTTCCCAATAAAACTTATCTCGAGAATCATATACTTATGCACAGCGAGCATAAGAATTATGTTTGTGATATTTGCAACGCCTCTTTCAAACGCCCGTTACATCTTAGGGTGCATAAAGAGCAACATCTCAAGGGAAAACCATATAAATGTGATTATTGTGAAAAGAGGTAAATACTGCGGAAAAAAAGTTTATTGAAAAAAACTAATCTTACTCGTTTCTTAATTTCTTTGCAGCTTCGTCGAGAAAAAAAGTATGCAGATTCATATGAGAACTCACACTGGAGAAAAACCATATAAATGTCAATACTGTGATTGGTCTGGCATTGTACGTGGTAATCTTATGTTACATCTACGCAAACATCTCGGCAATGAAATCTTTAATTGCGATCTTTGTTGCTGTGGCTTTCCGACAGCCACCGAGTTGCGACTGCATTATCCAGCGCATAAAAATGATGATGCTGCGACACGTGAAAGAAATATTGCAGCACGACAGGAGAAAGAGTTTAAGCTTAAACTTTTCTTTAACATGTCACCAATGACGTTGGATCTTTAATAAGATTTTCAAAAATGAGCTTATTTATTTATATTGCAAAAAAAAAAATAATAAAAATAAAATGCATCTTAGACTTGTAATATTTTTATTATTAATTTTTTTCGCCATGGTGAAAAAAGGCTCTTTCGCGCGCATGGTGAAAAACCTAACACGGTGTACTACTGTATGTCGTTCTCTTTCTATTTTCGACCCCATATGTTGGCAGTATAGAAACGAACTGTGTGGTAAGTGGTTGTGTAGCGGACACATTTTTATAAAATTATTTTTTTAAGCTAACAGCTGTTATGTACAGTGTGTTAAAATAGCGTTTTGGCAAATTAAATTTTGAAAAAAAATATATATTTAAAAATTAAATTTTATAAATTATTAGAATTGTTGTTTAATGCTTTTATTTAAATTAAAATTTCTAGAAAAAAATGAAGTACTGCAGCATATGTCGTTCAAGAACATTAAACAAAATTGTTATCGTTCCAAAAGACGCAAACAAACGGAAATTATGGTCAGATTCAACTGGAGTTCAATTAAATGAAAATACTACAATTTGTGATCAACATTTTAACGAAAGCGATTTTTATTATGCATCCGATAAAGAACCAAAACGCAGGCGACTCATGGCTAGTGCAGTGCCGCAATTTCAATTGAAAACAGATCAGAAACCGGAAGAAATACCTTCAACTTGTGGTGAAAATTTATATGATCGAAGCACACAAACAGAGTACGTATACCTTAAAAGCCATAAGTTTTAAAATAAGTTTAAATTGTTAAATTTTTAACTAATTTACAGAAGAGAGATTATTGAAATTGGGCTACAATTAGAAAATTTGCGTCTAAAACTAAAATTAGACCAATTACAAAAGGAAAATGATAGTCTTCGATTTAAATTAGAAAATATGGAAGCATTAACTGAATCTCTCAAAAAAATGTTCACCGAAACTCAAATTAGAAAGTTGGAGAGTGGCGGTAGACGTGTTAATTGGAAACCGGAAGATATTTCGTATGGCATTAGTCTACATGCAGCTGGGCCCAAAGCTTATCGCCATTTACTTAATAAAGGATTTCCACTGCCGTGTTTATCGACATTGGAAAAATGGTCACAATCCGTGGAAATAAATCCTGGCCCTCTGGATTTCGTTTTTAATTTAATGGAGAAAGCAGTCGATATGGACGAGGAGGATAAGTTGTGTGTATTATTCTTCGATAAAATGAAATTGGCATCAAGCGGTGGAGAGTTTGATAGTTTGCAAGAAGTTGTACAGCAACGAAAAGAATATGTACAAGTTGCAATGGTGCAGGGCTTAAGAAAATATTGGAAGCAGCCAATATACTTTGACTACGAAAAGGAAATGAACACCGATATTCTGCATATGCTTATTGAAAGGTTATACTCGGCAGGATATCATGTTGTAGCGTTGGTTTCGAAACTACGACCTGGAAATCGAAAATTATGGAATTCTCTTGGCATCTCAGCTGGTAGGAATGTTGTGGAAAAAAAAATTATTTAAGAATTATTTATATAAATTTTTTATTTGCATATAGAAAAACCGTGGTTTGAGCATCCTTCTAATCAGGAGATGAAAATCTTCGTATTTGCTAATGTGGCGCAGCTTTTAAAGCTTATACGAAATCATTTTCTTGATACAGGACTTATTATTGGCGGAACAACTATAACACAAGATACGATTAAAGAAGTCATGAAGTATGCGACCACTACAGACTTGTCGATTAGGTGGAAAGTAACACAAGAACATTTAAATGTGCGATTTGCTGATAGACAAAAACTAAAATTTGCGGCTCAATTACTTTCAAATAGCACCGCAAGTGCAATACGACATTGTAACACTTTGGGTCTTGAAATAGAAAATGCTCGCGAAACGTCAGATTTTATACAACTGGCCAATGACTGGTTTGACATATTTCATGTTAAACAAGCAAACGTCAAGACTTTACCGACCAAACAACCATATGGACTTAGCCTGGAAGCACAACGTAAGGTTGTGGATGAGATGACTGCACTTATGTCCGGTGCTATAGTGCCAAAATACAAAAAATTGTTGCCTTTTCAAAAGGGCATAATTGTCGGCAATAATTCATTGGATTTGTTGTACGAATATGTTGCGGAAAAATACAATATGGAATATATGATAACCAGCCGTATATCACAGGATCAATTGGACCAATTTTTTGTTACAATGCGTGCAAAGGGCGGTGCTCGCGATCATCCCACACCATTAGAATTCAAACACCGATTACGTAAATATTTACTGGGTAATGGTTATGTTAAATTTGATTAATATAAATTATGGATGTCTAATAATTTAAAAAAAATAGTCTTATAAATCTAAAAAGATAAAACCACCGGAGTTTTAATTCGAATTTAGCATATTATAATTTGTTCTTGGCAAATTAATATTCCCAACCACTGTGCATAGCCGGCATATAGAGCAATGTATTTACATATGATAATATCGTTAGAGGTGGCAACACTGCAGTACAATTCAATGCAAAATAAACAAAACGAATAAAGGAAAATAAATTTTGTATAAATATTTTCTATATACATAAGTGACTTAAAAGTTAGATAAAGATTTTGCATAAACTTGTCGTTTCTGCACACAATGTGAAGAGAGCAACAAACATGGAAATACATTAAGCTACAGTTCATTTAAGAGTAACCGTCAAGATGCACCGGAGTCTTAAGCATTGTAGAAATATTACAACTACAGCGCCATTCTAAGTTATAAGCCCCACAGATGAACCACAGCCAAAATTTTTTGTTATCATTTTCGTGTCTCTTTCCATTGACGAGAGCAGCTTTTGAGGATTAAATTTTTAAAGTACAAAAGTAAAGTCTTTGGTGAGAAGAGTACAGAGAATTCATTTATCTCCCTCTTCTCCTGCATTGCAGAGGCGTAATACAATACATACATTAGCTGTTTTACGTTGGTATTGTATTCCGTCTCCGACGCTGTCATAAATGCTTTAAATATTACAACGCTAAAGAGAGAGATGAATGTATTTATGAACACTCTGTTTTAATTGCTCCATATCAGACATCTTCTGAAAACCGCTTAAAAACCATTTCCTTCTGCTTCCGTGTTGCTTATTTGTTAAAACTTTATAGATTTTCTATTTCATTACTTGATAATGAATTTAACCCAATTCATAAATGATAAAGTTTTGTGAAAGTGAAACTAAGAACACGACTGTATAACAAGGTATCCTATAACGCTTGACTGTGCTCATTTTGCACCCTTATTTCAGTCAATATAGAAGTAAACTCTGTGGTAAGTCGATAGGTGTAACAGATTATTATTATTACATTTTTCATATATTTATTTCTGTTCGAATTCTTTTTCTAGATTATGTAATAATGGCCTCAAATTATTGCGTTCTATGTCGCTCGCGAACATCAAACAATGTTGTTATCGTTCCAAGAAATCCTCATAAGCGGCAATTATGGATAAATTCAACTGGCGCAGATTTAAAGGAAAACCAAAAGATTTGTGACCAACACTTTAATGACTCCGATTTCTACTATGTAGCTGGCAGCGGAACAAAACGCAGGCGACTACACCCACATGTGGTGCCGCAAAAGTTCAAAAAAAGTACCTTCTCGGAGCAAACACCTTCGGCTTGTGGTGATGACAAATTTGATTTTAGTTCACAAACTGAGTACGTAAAACATAAAATTCAATATTCTTTTTATAAATAACTAAACCTATTTTACAGAAAAGAAGTTATCGATTCTGGAATGGCTTTGGAAAATTTACGACTAAAAATCCAAGTAAATGAATTAAAAAAAGAAAATGATAGGCTAAAGCTTAAATTGGAGGAAAGCGAAACATTAACTGAATCACTTAAGAAAATGTTCACCGAAACTCAAATTAGAAAGTTGGAGAGTGGCGGTAGACGTGTAAATTGGAAATCAGAAGATATTTCTTACGGCATTAGTCTACATGCAGCTGGGCCCAAAGCGTATCGCCATTTACTTAATAAAGGATTTCCACTGCCGTGTTTATCGACATTGGAAAAATGGTCACAATCCGTGGAAATAAATCCTGGCCCTTGGATTTCGTTTTTAATTTAATGGAGAAAGCAGTCGATATGGACGAGGAGGATAAATTGTGTGTATTATTCTTCGATAAAATGAAATTGGCATCAAGCGGTGGAGAGTTTGATAGTTTGCAAGAAGTTGTACAGCAACGAAAAGAGTATGTACATGTTGCAATGGTTCAGGGCTTAAGAAAATATTGGAAGCAGCCAATATACTTTGACTACGATAAGGATATGACCAAAGAAATTTTGTATTTACTTATCGAAAAGCTATACTCGGCCGGATATCATGTTGTAGCTTTGGTTTCCAAAATAAGACCTGAGAATCGGCATTTATGGAATTCTCTTGGAATCACAGCTGGTAAGAATGTGCAAAACATTTTTATTTTTAAATTAAATAATGAATATTTAATTTTTGTTTAGAAAAACCCATGGTTTCAGCATCCATCAAACGAAGAGATGAAAATCTTCGCATTTGCTAATGTGGCGCAGCTTTTAAAGCTTATACGGAATCATTATCTTGATTCAGGATTTATTATTGGCGGAACAACTTTAACACAAGAAACAATAAAAGAAGTCATGAACTATGCATCCACTGCCGACTTCTCCATTTCATGGAAAGTAACTCAAGAGCATTTGCATGTGCGATTTGCCGGTAGGCAAAAACTTAAATTTGCAGCTCAATTACTTTCAAATAGCACAGCCAATGCTATAAGACATTGCAACTCTTTAGGACTTGAAATAGAGAATGCTTGTGAAACGGCCGATTTTATACAATTGGCCAATGACTGGTTTGACATATTTCATGTTAAACAAGCAAACGTCAAGACTTTACCGACCAAACAACCATATGGACTTAGCCTCGAAGCGCAACGTAGGGTAGTAGATGAGATGACTGCACTTATGTCTGATGCTATAGTGCCAAAGTACAAAAAGCTGTTGCCTTTTCAAAAGGGAATACTTATCAGCAATAATTCTTTGGATTTACTTTACGATTATGTTGCGGAAAAATACAATATGGAATATATGATAACCAGCCGTATATCACAGGATCAATTGGATCAATTTTTTGTAACAATGCGTGCAAAGGGGAGGTACACGTGATCATCCCACACCATTAGAATTCAAATATCGACTACGTAAATATTTATTGGGCAATGGCTATGTTAAATTTGATTAATGTTAATTATGGATGTCTAACTATTTGTAATATAGAAAATAAAATACAATATTTAAAATATATATATTTAAGTACTTGCTCGTATTTTTTCTACCAATGGTAATTCCTTAGATTTCTTGTTTGAAGGCTTTCTGATCAACATATTCCAAAATTCAGTTTATTGCTTACTTACATTTGGTCACGGATCAACATCTACATATCTTTATTCGTTTAGTCTGCAGAATGTTTGCATTTAAATCCAATCAGTCATTCAGTTGAAAGAGATTTGTATGTATAGATTGTTTTTATTTTTTTTTTTATTATTTATATCAAATTTTTTGTTTTGAAATATTTATATCTAGAAATAATATAAGTTGATAATGATTTTTAAGCATTTCGCGTTTGATTAAGTTTTGCGAAAGTGAAATGAAGAACACTGTTGTACACAAACACAAAGTTTCGTATAACGCCTGACAGCGCTCGTTTTGCGCTCTTATTTTTGTCATTGCAGAAGAGAACTTCGTGGTGAGTGCTTGTGTAGCCGGTTAAATGTTGTTTACTTATTTTTTGTTATTGTTTGTGCGAACAGCTGAGGAATGCTTACAAGTTGTAAACATTGAATGCAATAAATTATATTTATTAATTTAATTTATTCTATTAAAGCATTCAATTCATGCAGTATTTCTTATTTTTATCTTTGTTTTTATGTGTACTAATGTGCGATCTCTTTTGTAGAGCAGAGCAGAGACAAAATGGCAACAACAACATCAAAATATTGCAGCCTATGCCGCTCGCGAACATCAAACAATGTTGTTATCGTTCCAAAAAATCCACAAAAACGACAATCATGGATAAACTCAACTGGCGTTGATTTAAAGGAGAACAACAAGATTTGTGACCAACATTTTAATGAATCCGATTTTTATTATGCATCTGGAAGTGAATCAAAACGCCGGCGACTTTTGCCAAATGTGGTGCCGCAAAAGTTGAAAAAAACTATTTTTGCGGAACAGACACCCTCAGTCTGTGGTGATAACAAATTTGATTTTAGTTCACAAACTGAGTACGTATTCCTTAAATTAAATATCTTTGTACTTTTGGCTGTACTGCCAAAGGAGTGGATCAGCTCGACGAAACGAATTGATTTAGCTATGTCCGTCTGTCTGCCTGTTGCAATGCGTTTTTCTAGGAAAGTTTTAAAGATATTGACCAGTTTGTATGTCAGAACAGAGGTGCCACACCCATTTTGAGATATAGCCCCTATACAAAATTACCACTTTTTTCTGATTTTTTGTATGAAAATAGTTATTAAGTATGAATGTATTTACTACAAATGCGGTAAAAACTCTTCTTATGGCATCCAATATCAAATTAATGATGCCACGCCACGCCCATTTTTAGAAATAGCCCCCATACAAACTTACCACTTCTTTCCGTTTTTTTGTATAAAAAAAATTATTTTTTAAGAATGTATTTACTACAACTTGGGTAAAAACACTTCTTATGTCATCCAATATCAAAAGAAAGTGCCACGCCCATTTTTCGATATGGCCCCCATACAAACCTAGCTCCCATTTTTCAGCTTATTTATGAAAATAGTTCTTATTAATGGATATATTTACTCCAATCTGGGTAAAATCACATCTACTGTTATATGAAATATGCTACTGATACGACAAGGATCGGGCTACTATAACCCCATACAAACTCACCTTCCATTTTTAATTTTTTTCAAGAAAATGATTAAAGTTTCGTGTGGCGGGTATTTGAGCTTTGTTGCTACCGAAGTTCCTTGTTTTTACATAAACAAGGAACTTCCAGAAAAATATTTTGGACAAAAGTAGATCTCGCAATAATACTTTTTGTCTTATACACTATTTCATAAAAAATAATAGTATCCAAGAAAAATTTTAATAAATAAATGTAAAAAAACCATAAATACTCTTTATGTATTTCCTGATATTATGTAGACCTACGTAATGTTGGCTTTGAAAAGGTTCTTTTGATATAATTTGAAAACTTCAAAGAACTTCTTATTAGAAAGTATATGCGTTATTTTTTTTTTTTTATAAACAATTATTTCTTTTTTACAGAAAAGAAGTTATCGATTCTGGAATGGCTTTAGAAAACTTGCGCCTAAAAATCCAAATAAATGAATTGCAAAAAGAAAATAATAGACTTAAGCTTAAATTAGAGGAGAGTGAAACACTGGCTGAATCCCTCAAAAAAATGTTTACCGAATCGCAAATAAGAAAGTTGCAAAATGGCGGTAGACGCGTACAATGGAAATCGGAAGATATTTCCTATGGCATAAGTCTACATGCAGCTGGGCCGAAAGCGTATCGCCATTTACTTAATAAAGGATTTCCACTGCCGTGTTTATCGACATTGGAAAAATGGTCACAATCCGTGGAAATAAATCCTGGCCCATTGGATTTCGTTTTTAACTTAATGGAGACAGCCGTTGACATGGATGAGGAGGATAAATTGTGTGTTTTATTTTTTGATAAAATGAAACTGGCATCATGTGGTGAACTGGATACTTTGCAGGAAGTTGTACAGCAACGAAAAGAACATGTACAAGTTGCAATGGTTCAGGGCTTAAGAAAATATTGGAAGCAGCCAATATACTTTGACTACGATAAGGATATGACCACTGAAATTCTGTATTTGCTTATCGAACGGCTATACGCGGCAGGATATCATGTTGTAGCGGTGGTTTCCAAAATAAGACCAGCAAATCGGAAATTATGGAATTCTCTTGGAATCTCAGCTGGTAAGAAAGTTGTATGAACAAATTTATTTATGAATTAATTTTTTATATAAATTTTTTTGGTTAGAAAATCCATGGTTTCAACATCCATCTAATCAGGAGATGAAAATCTTCGTATTTGCTGATGTGGCTCAGCTTTTAAAGCTTATACGAAATCATTTTCTTGATTCAGGATTTATAATAGGCGAAACAACTGTAACACAAGCGACGATAAAAGAAGTTATGAGTTATGCAACTACTTTAAACTTGTCCAACATGTGGAAAGTAAATCAAGAGCATTTGAATGTGCGATTTGCCGGTAGGCAAAAACTCAAATTTGCAGCTCAATTACTTTCAAATAGCACCGCAAGTGCTATACGACATTGTAACACTTTGGGACTTGAAATAGAGAATGCTTGTGAAACGGCCGATTTTATACAATTGGCCAATGACTGGTTTGATATATTTCATGTTAAATTAGCAAACGTCAAGACTTTACCGACCAAACAACCATACGGATTAAACCTCGAAGCACAACGTAAGGTTGTGAGTGAGATGACAACCTTTATGTCGAATCCTATAGTGCCAAAGTACAAAAAGTTATTGCCTTTTCAAAAGGGAATACTTATTAGTAATACTTCGTTAAATTTGTTGTACAAATATGTTGCGGAAAAATACAATATGGAATATATGATAACCAGCCGTATATCACAGGATCAATTGGATCAATTTTTCGTTACAATGCGTGCCAAAGGTGGGACACGCGATCATCCCACACCATTAGAATTCAAATATCGACTACGGAAATATCTATTGGGTAATGGTTATGTTAAATTTGATTGATGTTAATGTTTCTGCAATAATGTTTGACAATTTGCACAGAAATTAAGGTATTTTAAAAATATATATTAATTTTTCGTAACTTTCGCATTGAATTTTTTTATACCCGCCACACATAGTGTGAAGTGTATTATATGTTTGTCGGAAAAAGTTTGTAACGCATTAAAGGAGACATCAGAGTTCCAATTAAGTACCAGAGAATGGCTTCGGTTGAGCGCAAAAACGTTCATACACGAACAATAGCCGAATAATCAACCCATTCCGCTCAACCGCTCAAGCTAACGCTCGCGTATGTTTTTACCCTTGAGTTAAAACCACTTAAATTTTGTACATTTGTTTTGCTCGCTAAGGCCCCGTTTCCATTAGGCCGCGTTCCGCGTTAGCTTTAAAAACTCGACAAACTCGCGTTTAATCGTATACAAAAAAAGATAGACAGTTAGGTATGGGAAAAAGTCGCGTTACTTTTGAACGCGACTTTCAATAACACGCGTTCAAACCGATTTCAATCTTATCGGTTCGAAAAATTTGTTTAACGCTAACGCTAAAACGCAATGGAAACACCGCGGAAACGCGGCTCAGTGGAAATGCGGCATAAGTTTACTTCTGCTCGTTCGGCTCAGATACAAATATGAAAATACAATAATGAAAATTTAATAAACTAAGTTAACTTTCTGACCACAACTTTATTAAAACTTATGCATACCTAATATATATTTTCGAAGCCTGTACTTAAATTGTAAAGAGCTTGGATGGTCATAAAGACCACCCTTAGCTCTCATGGCTCCAAAAAATTGCTCAAGGATATCTTGATTTAATCTATTTGACAATATATATTCCATTTGGTATTTTTCTACCAAATAGGAATATAAACCGTCAACAGAATTATTATTGACGATTATCCCTTTTTTGGAACGGCGCAATTCTTCCTTGATTTGGCACAATGCTTGTACTCATTAAATGAGACGTTTTATCCAAAATATGTTTTTGAATTGCAATGTTTTTACCATATGGCTGCAATGTTGGAATGCTGTTCATTGTTGACATTTTCGAATTAAAAATATCAAACCAGTCGTTTGTTAATTTGAAGAAGTCCGCAGTTTCGCATGCGTTCTGAACTTCAAATCCCAGCTCAAAGCAGCGTTACTTTCTGTCTCCCAACAGATCTAACATTTAAGTGGTCTTCCGTAATTTTGTATAAAATGGATAAATCCGATGATGCTGTCTTATTCATCACTTCTTTTAAAGTTTGTGGCGTGAGTAATACGTTGTTAATTACAAGCCCCGAATCAAGGAAGTGGTTTCTAGCCATTTTTATCAGATGCGGAGCATCAGCAAATGCGAAAATTTTCATATTTTCTTCTGATGGATGCTGAAACCACGTCTTAGCTAAAAAAAAACATTAATAATGTCTTATATTACTAAAACATATATGACTTTAATTAACTTACTATCACATATACCAATATCTCTCCACAGTTTTTGGTTACCTGGACCCATGTCGCACACAGTCGCTACCACCGGATATCCTGCTTCATAAAGCTTTGAAATAATTTGTTGTACAGTGGAAACATCCATCCGAAAATCAAAATCAAAAAAAATTGGCTGTTTCCACGATCTACACAATCCCCGAACGATTGCTACTTGAACGTAGTTAGCAGGTTGATATACAACATCGGCTGCTACATCATACTCGAAAGTGGCGCCAATCTTCATTTCGTCAAACGAAAGTACGCACAATTTATCTTTTTCGGAAAATTCCACATTATGTTTCATTAAACCAATTACCATGTCAAGCGTACCAGTCTCAATTTTCACTTTTCGTAACCACCTTTGCAATGTGGAAACGCATGGTAATGGAAAGCCTTTCTCATACAGATGGTTGTACGCTCGAGGACCGGCTGTATGAAGACATATTCCATATGAAATGTCATCATAGTTCCACATAACTTTTCTATCATTCTTCATTTTTTTTAATTGATTCTTTGTAAAAATTTTGGCTAATGTAGCCTCCAAATTATGAACATCACGGCGAAGAAAACTGTTTTCCTGCTCTTACTGACGTATTCGTTTAGCCATCCGTTCATTTTCTAACAAAATTCCAGCGGTAATTGCTTCTGAGCTGTAAAGTGTACATTCAAATACACGTACATTTATATATATATATATATATATATATATATATAAATATATATATTTATACATGTTTCGTCAATGTATAAAGTATGTACTATATCAATTTTAACTTACTCTGTTTGTGAACTACAATCCTTATGGGTACCCTCCTCCTCACACACTAATTTTTGAGGAACCGCATTGGGCATCAGAAGCTTTCGCTTAGATGGGTTCTTTTTCGCTGTTTCCATTTTCCAATCACTTTCTTTAAAATGATTAACACAGATCGTACTCTTATTTCCAAAAGTAAACTCCAAGCTCTCTTCCCATATTTTTCTTTTTAATGGGTCTTTAGGCACAAGCACAACTTTTCCGATGATACATACCCGACAAACAGCACAATAAGGCATTTTTCTTAGACACGTGGTTTCTATTTATAACTTTACAATAACTTACATACAAAGAAAAGAAAAAACAAAAAAATATAAAATTCAAACACACAAAAATTAAAAAAAAAAAAAAAAAAAAAAAAAAAAAAAAAAAACAAAAAAAAAAAACTTCCGCAAAACAACCTACCACTTCGACAAACGCAGCACGACTAAGCTATCGACCAGAGCGGAGAGAAAAATTTTCTCTTTATATTACCTGGTGTAATTGTATCATGGGCTCAACAATGATCGTGTTGAGTCAAAAAAAAAAAAACTCAAATGAGCAAACTCAACTCATAGGAGTAAACTCATGAAGTTTGATTAAAATACGCAATTTCACAATATATTTATCAATTTCATACTTAAATTATATATAACATAATAAACTAATTCATTTTAATTAATTATTAAATTAAAATATAATAATAACAATGTACATGCGTTTTTTCGCCAGCTAGACGCAAATGAAATTATTGCAAAAGCAATGAGCCGAATGAGCTGTTCTAGAGGCAAGGCAGAGTTTATTCAATGCTTAGCTTCTCAGAGTGACAAACGTGAAGAAAACATTAAGGAACAAAGGCTGTGCGTTGTGCATGATTGACGTGTTCGTCAGTGCGAGCTGATTTTCATTCGACGCTGTGTTTCGCTTAATTACTGGAATTGAGTAAGAATTTTTGCGTCTGAGCTGACTCAAGGAAATTGTTAGTTTTGCAGTTCTCTGACTTCCACCCACTGTGCTTAGCCAAATCTGGCAACACTTCGTTGCATTTACAGATGTTCGTAAACAAACAGCGAACTTACTCAACAAAAACAAATAAAGTTTTTTTTTTATATTTTATCATTTTGACTAACTTAAAAGCAAAATGGAGCGAACGTATAAAGATTTCACGGTAACATGTCGTTTCTGCATACGCTGCGAAGAAAGCAACACACATGACACGCTACAGCTGCAATCCGTACATGATTATCCGTTAGGATCCATTAGTGTCTTAAGCATTGCCGAAATATTGAGTACAACAACACCATGGCTAGTTATAAGCCCCGAAGATAGACTGCCACAGCTAACGTGTAAAAACTGCGTGGAGAGCTTACTAAAAGTACAGAAATTTCAGGAGATGTGTGTAAAATCAGAGAAAGCACTTCTGGCTCAGCTGGAAACTGTTGCGCCACTTAACGCTCATACGTCGAATACGATGCTTATCAAAGAAGAGCTCGATATTAAAGAAGAATTTATATGGTCTGAAGTTGAACTTAATGATAATCCAAACTCAAATTCTAAAAATTCTCTAACTAATGGTTTTGTATACAAAAATTTGAATGGAGTAGAAGAAAATTTAGAACAGTGAGTAATACTAATTAAAATACTGAACGTACATATGTATTCATCTCAGCAACTTAAGATTTTATGTATTCATTTAATAGAGACTTCAACACAAATATGCAAAATAATGTAAAGAAGTTGCCGGCAGCAGCAAAAAAATTAAATTCATCTGTCGAAGTAGAGGCTGAACTGGACATAAAGCCGGATATGCAATTATTGAATAGTTCGTTGAATTCATTTGACGTGACTAAAACGCAGCATATTGACTCGCTGCTGCTTCAAGAAAAAGAGGAGATTACCAAAAGAAAAAATAAGAAACGAAAGCGAAAAGCAGAAAGGTATATAATTAATTTATTTTTATATAAGGTTGTCAAATATCTCCCTTCCGCTTTTTTGTCTTTTGAATTTCGCGGCTATGTACAATGCACGAAATATACATCATTTATAATGGGTTGACATAATCTACAAAACGACACTATGCATGATTAGTTTGGATACTGCGTTCAAAAGTTATAGACGTGTAAACATAGAGTTCACTAATGACGAAATTCGCACTATTTTAAAGTTTTCCTTCGTTAACGGCAAATCCACTTTATCACTTTCGAACCGCGGAAGAATGGTTTCGACGATTCAGAGCCGGTAAAAACGACACCATGGATGAGCCAGCCGGCGGAAGACCTGTGACGACGAATACCGTTCAAATCATCGAAAACATCGAGTTAGACCGGCATGTGACATCTCGTGACATCGCCCAGGAGATGGGAGTTAGTCATCAAACCATTTTAAACCATCTGCAGAAGGCTAAATACAAAATAAAACTTTATGTTTGGGTGCCGCATGATTTGACACAAAAACCTTCTGGACCGAATCAACGCCTGCGATATGCTGCTGAAACGGAACGAACTCAACCCATTTTTGGAGCGGATGGTGACTGGCGACGAAAAATGGATCACGACAATATCAAGCGAAAACGGTCGTGATCAAAGGCCGGTAAATCGTCCGAAACAGTGGCCAAGCAGGGATAGACGGCCAGGGAGGTTGTATGTGTTTGGTGGGACTGGAAGGGAATCATCCACTATGAGCTGCTCCCATATGGCCGGACGCTTAATTCTGCCATCTACTGCGAACTACTGGACCGCTTGAAGCAGGCGATCGACCAGAAGCGTCCAGAATTGGCCAACAGGAAGGGTGTAGTGTTCCACCAGGGCAACACCAGGCCACACACATCATTGGTGACTCGTCAGAAGCTACTGGAGCTCGGATGGGAGATTTTATCGCATCCTCCATATAGCCCGGACATAGCTCCAAGTGATTACCACCTGTTCCTGTCCATGGCGAACGCCCTTGGTGGTGTAAAGTTATACAAGAGGGGTGTTATGAAGTTGCCGTCTAGATGGAAACAGATTATCGAACAAAACGGCGTATATTTGAACTAAATCCGACCACTGTAACACTTTTTATAAAGCATCGAATAAAGACCAAAAAAAGCGGAAGGGAGATATTTGACAACCCTTTATTGTATATAAATTTTATTATTTTCTAAAATTTTATTTAAGCAGCGATCCAACTAAACCGAATTCCTATGAATGCGATGAGTGCGGCAAGTTACTTGCGACTGCAAACACCTTGAAAAGTCACAAATTACGACACAAAGAACGTAGCTACGAGTGTCCCATTTGTCCAAAGTACTTTGCCACCAGAACTGGTCTAGCTGAGCACATGCTGACGCATAGTGAAGTTAAAAAAACATGTTTGCGATATTTGCGGTGCTGCATTTAAGCGACCAATTGTGCTTAAGGTACACAAAAAACAGCATTCCAATGAGAAACCGCACAAATGTGAATATTGTGATAAAAGGTAAATATTTTTCTAAAACTTTAGTACTACCACTAACGCCTTTTTTATTTTATTTCTAGTTTCATTGCGTTGAAAACTTTGCGCATTCATATCAGAACGCATACTGGTGAAAAACCTTACAAATGTCAATACTGTGATTATTCTGGTACCATACAGAGCAATCTTATGTTACATCTACGCAAGCATCTTGGTAATGAAGTTTTTAATTGTGATCTTTGTTGTTGTGGTTTTCCATCAGCCACCGAGTTGCGAAAACACTATCCAACGCATAAAAATGATGATGTTGCGACACGTCAACGAAATATTGCGGCACGACAAGAGAAAGAGTTTAAACTGAAGATATTATTTAATATGTCACCAATGACGTTAGATCTTTAATTGTTCGAAAATATATTGTAGATTATTTAAAGGCGTTACAAATTAGACTCCGGCATGGTTTATCTAGACAGCAGCACAAATGGAGTGTGAAGATTTAACTGTCTTGAGAAAAATGCAAATTGTAGGTTTGCATCACTTTTGGTTCATAATCATTTAAAATTTGAAATCGCAAAATCCACAGAGAAACGCATTGAGAAACTTGCAGATCACATAATTAGCATTTGGGAACATCGCAACACAGTTTAAACATGTTTTTTAAATTTTAGTAAACAAGACAAGCAGCTGTGTAAACAAACTTATCCAATTTTTGAATGCTGTTAACTTCTAACTGAATTTATTGTCAAAATGGAATATCGCTTTTGTATACGTTGCGAGAAGAGCTACACACATGACGCTGCTTAAGCTGCAGTACATACACGATGAAGGCCATGGTTAGTTATAAACCCGACTGATGGATTATCACAGGTTACCTCTGGTAAAAAACATCTTAAGAAGATTATCAGAGAAAATAAAAAAAATTTAATTAATAATTAGGTTAGTGCCACATCAAATACGGCTGTTATTATAAAGAAGTACTCTTTATGATAAATTAATGATTAGAATACACAGCAAACATTCAGTTGTACTTACTGTGTGTTTTATAGTGTTCATCTCTTTTAAATATAAACAAAACACAATAGTTGTTTTTTTTTACACAGACATTTAAGCTTTTTATTTGAGTTTTTTTTTTTTTTTTTTTGAAAGGTTATAAAAAAATATAGAGTACT
Organism: Leucophenga varia; assembly: GCA_018903435.1. Lineage (NCBI taxonomy): Eukaryota > Metazoa > Arthropoda > Insecta > Diptera > Drosophilidae > Leucophenga > Leucophenga varia. The sequence continues at coordinate 150,921 of JAEIFJ010000443.1, read as the reverse complement.
ACTGTATTATATACAATATAATATTAAAAAAATAGAAAACAAATAACATTTCGATTAGCTTAAAGACATTTTTTTTTTTTAAATTAATAATTTACAAATTATGCATAAACATTTGGCAATTTAAAAATAGAAAGAAAAAAAACTTTATATTGTATGAGTTATAAGCATTCCGAATATCTTTGTTTTAGTTATTATAGACACTCAAATGTATAATATAAAAATATTTGTTATAAGAATTTTTTTTTACAATTTTATTTTGCTGCTTTGAGTTTGTTATTTCTAAAAAGAAAACAATTTTAATAGAGCGCAACATTTCCATTGTTTCAAAAAGCAGTCTAAAATTTTACAGTATTTTTTTTTTATGCGTCAAAGTGTAACGTTTGTGTTTAATTGAGACAATTGTACACCGTACACCTTGACAGGAACTAAGATTTAAGCTATTTTAATTTATAATTTGGCGTTTTTTAAATTTTTTTAACCAATAATTCGATTATTTTTTTCAATTATTTTTATGTATATAAAAAAAATTTTGAATTTCTATTTTTAATAAGTTTTTTCGATTCGATTTTTTTAAACTATTTTTTTTTTTTTAATTATTTAAAACAATTTTTATTTGTTATTAATAATTTTTTTTCTCGTAAAAATATTAATCACAGTAAAAAAAGCAATAACACACTAATAATTAATTAATATTAATACAATATATTAGGCTATATACACGCTGTAATATGGATTTTGACAGCATTTTTCAAATGACAAATTTTGTTTTAAAAATTGAAAAATCGAATTTTGTCAGGGGAGTAACACAAAAACTTTTTTTGTTGGTTTCAAATCACTCAAGTCCTTCATTGAAATGATTAAAAGAATTCAGAATTAATTGAATAAAAAATTTGGAAAAATACAGTGTACATTTTTTTTATTATGTTTTTATTAACTGTTTGAACTAATTGTGAATTATATTATTTATTTCAATGAATGGCATAAGAGATTTGAAACGAACCAAAATACTTTTTGCGTGTATGAAATATTTTTCTGCAAAGTTTAGGTTTATAGGAAGAAGACTTAAAATAATAAAAAAAGTAAATAAAAATTAATTGGGGAATGTTATAGTTTCTAAAAAGGAACTTTAAAAAAATAATGCTGTTTGTTTTCTTAAAGGTTTGGTGTTTTAGTTTAATAATAAAACAGTCACAGAAAGAAAAAAATGAGTTGGAGTGAGGTGAAGTAGAACGCATGGCTTTAGCTTTAAATATAGAAGCGATAGAAAGATGTTTACTTTGCAGTAAGTGTAGCAAAAAATCAGCAAACAAATTTCTCGAAGTACAAAACTTTTTATCTATTACAGATTTTGAGCTATTCGTATATTTTAAATGTCTTACTTCACCCTACGCATTTATTTTACGCGCTAAAACTTTAACTGTTGTCAAAACTTGACGAAAGTGTTTTTAATGTGTTCTAGGTTTAAGTGAGTCACTTAAATATTTATGTAAAAAGATTGTTACAAATGAGTAGCTGCCCTTAATCTAGCTATGAATCTGAATGTGTTAATGCTTGCTACACTAACGATTTGTATTTGTTATTTCAATTTTCAATGTCAAGTTCTGTTAGCACAGCTGTGTTTTATCAAGACAATTACGTACATATCACTCATTCTAGCCTTACGTGACTGCGTAATTACTTACACGAGTATTACATATTTACACATTTAGAAAAAGTTTAATTTTTTTTTCACAAAAATATACTTATATACTAAATATGTGCATTAGAGCCTTGCAATGATTGAGTTGAAAGTTGAGTAATACCAAATCACCACAGTAACTATTTGTTTGAAAATGATTCGTTTGATTTATTAACTGATTATTCGATTATTATTCGGTTTGTTGCTAAGCCGTTTCGAAAAATTTGATTAAATTGGCTCGAATCGTTTAAAAAATCAAGTGAATCAATTCGAATCAATTCCGATTATTTAATCGTTTACATTTTGTATTCGTTTTTTTTTTAACTTTACAAGGCTCCAAAGTACTTATTAATACAAATAATGCTATATATTTATATGCCTCAATAATTAGTTTTGAGTCAAGCTAAAACACACATGGATTATGCTATATACATTAAGATATAATAGATCAGATCGTAAAAAGTTTAGAACCGACACAACACCAAAAATAGTTATTTTTTTTCGATTTAATTACAAATATTTTACTACATAGACATTTATATATGTGTATATTTTGGTAGTTACTGTTCATTTTCGTTAGTTCGTCGTTGAGTTATTTTTTATATAAAAACTATGCATCTACTACTACTCTACCTTCTTCTTCTGCACACACATCAATTCCTTTTAGCTTTACGAATACATTTTAAATATCGTTGTTGTTTTTATTATTGTTGCTGCTGCTTGTTCTCCGATTTCGATGTAACAATCAACTACCGCCAGCAAATTTTGCTTTAGCCGCATTTAACTCAACATTTACACCAGCTTCCTGTAAATCGATTTCACTTAATAACGCCCAATTTTCACTATCACTATGCACATGTAAACGCAGCTCTTTAATGGCACCAATTTTCGGATCTAATGCACCCTCAGCCAAACCCATTGCATCAAATGCTCCGACAATTAAATAACCATCCGTCGTTGTATTATAATTGCTCCAAACTGATGAATTTTCACTAAGCGTATCACTTGGTAACACTTCAACTGTTGTATTATAAAAACGATCCGATGGATGTTCCGAATTACCGCTACGAAATAGATAGTGTCGCAACATTGTTGGACGTTCGAACATAATCTGTACCAGATCGCCTGGTTGTGGTAGAAGACCCCAAAAATAGCTTTCACCACGATAGGCACGTTTTAGCAAATAGTTTTTATATGGTGCTATATTCGACTTCACTACAGCCGGTGGATTATGCACATGTGCATAAAAGGTGGGTACTTTTGAGCCGAATTGTTTATCCTTTAACTTTTGCACTTTGCCGCGTAGCGATGAACTTGTGCCGATATGCTGAAAGAGTGACTTACGAAAGTGTAGCCAAACTTTAGCCTTTTCCAAATTACAATGTTTTTGATCTTTATCTGTGCGACAGACTTTCGATTCGATGAAGTACGTTAGTAACCAATCGACAGGTTTATCATTATAGAACATTTGAAAGAATGTTATCAGATATGGCAGTTCGGCGGATTTAAACATTTTTCCAATGAAACCCAACTGACAGAAATCGAGTATAAACCAAGCCGGTTGATCCGCTTTAGTCAGTGCGCTTTTGATTAGTGCAAACTTTTTCATTGTTGTTATAAACTGACGTTTTGTGAGTATATCATCCTCGAGTTGTACATAGAATGTTCCTGAAATCGAAAATATATGTAAGTTTTGGCAACTAGTAATGTTTTAAAGACTAAAGTACTCGAAAACGACTAATTGAACATTTGGTTAATCGACCAAAGCGATCCGAGTCGGTCGGGTAAACGATCGATCAATTATTAACCGACTCTAACTTGACTTATTGATATGCTTGGATCAATTAATTGTAAAATTGGTATTCATTGGTTAATAGGTTAATTTTTTTTTTTGCATTCCCTACTCATTGAATATTTTGTTGTTTTTTTTTTTTTTTTTTTATCCTGCATCCGAAGGATATACTAAATTTTGCAATGTATATATCAGGCAGAGGAGGCATGATGTACCTTATAAAGTATATATATTCTTGCTTATCATAGAAAGGAGAGTCGATCTAGCTATGTCTTCCTGTCTTTCCGTTTGTCTATCTGTCTAAAGAGATAGCGCCACTATCTTCAAATATTTCAAACGTTTTTTTCTTTAGTCCCATTTTTAGGGGTACTTCTCATACAAATTACCCAAAAATTTAGAGTTTTTGAATAAAAACAAAAAAAAGGTAACTTCGGGGGAACCGAAGCTTATATACCCGTCACACGTATTTTTAAATTGTTATTGTGTTATCATTAGTGGCTTTCTTAGAACTTCGAGATGGGATAGGACGGGGTCAACGATCTGATACAACTCACGTTGTGTAGGGCCTATGCCAAAAAATGGGCGTGGCACATTGGATTTGATATTGGATGATATTAAAAGTTTTTACCCAATTAGGAGTCAATTCATTACTAAAAAATAACAATTTTTCTGCAAAAATTCGAAAATGGGCGGTAAGTTTGTATGGGGACTTTAGCTAAAAAATGGGCGTGGCACTTTGTTTTGATATTGGATGATATAAGATGTTTTTTTTAGATAATTCGGAGTGAATAAATTCATAAATAGTAACCATATTCATGCATAAATTCAAAAATGGGCGGTAAGTTTGTATGGGGGATATATCTAAAAATGGGCGTGGCACCTTAATTTTGACATTGGGTGCCATAAGATGTGTTTTTAGCCAATTTGTAGTAAATACATTCACAAATTATAACCACTTTCATACAAAATTTCGAAAATGGGCGGTAATTTTGTATGGGGGATATACTTAAAAATGGGCGTGGCACCTTGGTTTTGACACTGGATGACATAAGAAGTGATTTCACCCAATTTGGAGTGAATACATTCAAAAACAATGCCTATTTTCATACAAAAATTCGAAATTGGGCGGTAAGTTTCTATGGGGGCTATACCTTAAAATGGGCGTGGCATCTTGGTTTTGACACTGGATGACAAACGAAATGTTTTTACCCAATTGGGAGCGAATATATTCATAAATAATTAGTATTTTTATACAAAAAATGGGAAAAAAACGGTAAGTTTGTATGGGGGCTATACCTTAAAATGGGCGTGGCACTCTCATTGTCGAACTTAAAATAGTCGTTGCCGAGAAAAGCTTAAGTTCCAAATTTCAGCTTAATATCTTCATATCTTCAACGAAAAAGATGCTTAGAAATATACAGACGGACATGGCTAGATCGATTCGTCTCGTCGAGCTGATCAACAATATATATACTTTATGGGGTCTACGACGTCTCCTTCAATGCGTTACAAATTGGGAGCTCTCAATTTAATAAAAAACAAGAAAACACGCTGAAGTCGAGTATGCTGCACAATACCCTGTACCCAATCTTTATGTTAAGTCCTATTTTACTACCATACCTCATCGAATTGGATTTTCATACAAAAACTTAAAAAATATGGTATATTTGTATGGGGGCTATATCTAATATTTTTTTGGATCTACCCATATAAGTCTATTTTATTGGAATTATCATAGGACACTACAACACATTGACCAATAGCGGCTCATTGTGATACCACATAATCTTTAAAATCTTGGAGCACAAGCTACAACCATTTTGTCAGCTTTACATATATAAAAAAACTTCTTGTTTCGATTGTGGTTATTTCGGACAATTCTTCTTCTTTCAACCTTTTTCTACTCAGAGCTGTGCAGTGACAAAGTAGATAGTACATCCTCTGCAAATGTCATTAAAGGAGACGCCTGAACTTCTAGCATGAGTGCTTATGAGACAGTGTCCCGTGTTCGTTATGAGATTTGTGACACTCAGAAAAAGATTTCGATTTGTTGATGTGAGAATCAAGCAGTTTAAATGAGTCGCTTTAATCGATTATATTTCGGTCAACCGATTTAAACGTTTTTTTTTTATTTTTATACACTTACCCTTTGCTTGTGCATAGGCCATGAGATAGGCAAAGTCCAGATTTTGTTTACTACGCCATTTCACGCGTTCCAGCGGATCATTGAGAGTTATACGCAAACGTTCAAAGTTCGGATAATAGGTAGCAGCCGGTGCTATAATATCAATTAAACCATTCTCCAAATATGGCTCAAAACTTAATTCTATTTGTCTGGCAATCAATTGCACCGTTTCCAAATCATTTTCACCAATGTAAACAATAATCAATGTTTCATTTTGCTCTTCATCATTCATATTTTCAATGAGATTATGTAATGTGCCCAACAGATACGATTGTTTTTCACGTTTTACCGTTGGTATACCCAGCACTATGCTCACATCGGTGCGTCCTTTACTATGTAAATATGCTGGACGCAATGAATTCGTATCATCGAGTAAATGTGGTAAAAATTGATTTGCATTTGGAAAACGTATAGCATATTTTGCCGTATAATATTGATGATGAGATAATGGCATTTGTGCATGTGCATGCATATGTGTTGCATTTTTTAATAATTGACGCGCTTCCGGACTAAGCGCTTCAAGTAAACTTGGTTGCCGACTATAGATGTTGCTCATATTTGTAGCGTTTAATGATGATGCCGGTAATAACACTGTTGTTGTATTTGTTGTTGTGCTACTTTGCTGTTGTTGCTGCTGCTGTTGTTGTTGTAATTGTCCTAAATATTGCGATAGCAATGCAACATCTTCTTGACGCGCATGATACATCGATTCGAGATACTGTAGTCGCATATGACATTCAGCTAAACGTTGTGTCAACGACTGTTCGGTGGATAATTCTGGACCCATGATCATTAGTATCACAATGCATGGTGCCAACACAAGCACCGTAATTATTAGTAGACAACTACGCTGTCGTATTTTAAACATTTTTGAAAACTATTCTATGAGTTCTCTCTCTAACACTGAAATGACTTTACAACAAAAATGTTAGTTGCACATATTCGGTTAGAGTTTTACGTAATGCTTTTGTCTAGTTAAATATTTACATATATATGAGTTTCAATTATTATCGTCGAGATTCGTTGTTTTTGTTCTATAAAATGTAGATTTTTTTTATTATATTTTACTGCAATATTGTTGCTTTCGATTTATGGCCTCTAAGTCGTTTTGTTTTTGAATTATGACACTTTTTTTGTGGTTTATTTTGTGCTGCTAACATGACGCTTTCTCATCATTGCTCATTGTTGTATTCGTCATACTCGTCTTAGACGTTTTTTTTGTATTTAAATTTCCACATTTGTAGCAGTTAATGTATTTTTGTTTAGCTTTATAATTAAGCCAGATTTTCTGTTTGTTACTTCATTTTCAAAAAAAAAAAAAAAAAAATAATAATTAAAAAATTCCCGGTTAGCTCAGTCGATAGAGTTGAGTATTATTTTGTTACATTTTAACTCAATGAAGCCACGTGTCATTAGACATTGTTTTGTTTGTTGCACCTTGCACCTCAAGTTATACATACAAGACAACATCGTAATGTCTAATGTATGCAAAAGCGAACAAGTTTATTAAGGTCGAAGGTCAAAACGTTTAGCTGTTCTTTTTTTATATAGCGTCTTCTATACACCCTTCTTCTTCGGGTTTCAGTTGCTTTGAATTGTTGCGCATTTCCTTATTCTTGAATAAATTGTTCAACGAGGTCTTCAATTCAATAACAGCCGAAGCACAGCTGTCAATGTTCTCATTTTACATTCGAATGGGGAAGCTTAAAATAAAAAAAAACATAAAAAGAATTATTGAGTTGTTTTAATTTATTTTTAAATTCATTTGATGATTTCACTTACTACCAACACATCTAAGGCGTCCTTAAAATGCTTATCCTTTCTATGTGCTTTGGCATTTAATGCATTTCCTGACAATTTCCTGTTTTATTGGCGTTGATGACGTTAGCGACATAGGCACTGTTGCGCTTCCGTGTAGCGTTCTTGTGTCGTCGTTGTTATCGACACTCCCAGAAAAAAAAGCACTCTAAAAATAAAGAGGAAAAAAACCAGAACAAGTGTTTAAAAGCGTATTCTATTTTCATCAACAACTTTCGAGTTTGTTAAATACAAAATAATTTGTGTTTACTTGTTAAATATCGATAAATTTATAACATCGTGTAAACAAAACGCATTGGAAATGTATCTGTGATACCCTATAATGCTTTAGCAAAGTGTATTAAAATTTTAAAACATTGTTTGGATATAATCATTTTAGTAAGACAATTCTTCGATTGTTCGGATACTATGGTTTATGTTGCATTTCTTCGATTGATCATGAAGCATGGTGGAATTTTATAAGGTGTAGTATTCAAACACTATCTCTTTCTATTTTGCTTATATATTTTGGTGAGTTTTATTTATTATGACAGCATACTGTGGTGAACAAATAAAGAAATTATAAATATTTCACTCCAGCAATTCTTATTATATTTAAATTATTATGTATGTTAACATAGCCGTAATACTACACCTAGTGTAATTGCATAATGTTTATGAAACAAATAAAAAATAAGCAAAACTACTTAAACGAGTCGAATCAAGTAGATTATTTCCCTTGCAGAATTTTGTAATGAAATCGACTGCTACGCAAATAATTGACATCCGATTAAATCGTTTTAAATAACAGTGTAGAGCTGTAGTTTATATAATTGAGATATATAGAGCTTCCCTCTTTAGGGTCGAATTGTTTGAGAATATATGTAACGATGTGCACCGAAGTGGAACGTTTTATTATTTATTGTATGCGTCAATTACTCAATTTAATTCTGTGTAATTAGGTAATTAAGTAATAAACAAGCAAAAAAAAAAAAAAAACATTCAGTCAAGTAAGCTCAACTATAAAATACACTGCAAATTATTTATTATTTTTGAACTATTTACTAACTTTATATCCGGTAGAACCGAAGCTCGAATACTCGTGAACTTATTTTCAAATTGTCACAGATCTTGAAATAAAACAAAGCTTTCAGAAAACACTCTAAGCTGTAACGAAGCTAAGCGAACTGTAGAACGCTTATCTTGATGTTTGGCATTGATTGAAAGATTGTTACTAAAAACAGAAACACCTTTTCCAGTATTTGGAAAGGAGAACCGTAACCATAACCATAAAAGCCTGAGGCCTGAAGCCGAGGCCGTGAGACAAGCAAGTGGTCAGAGCGAAAGTGGAGACTCAAGTAAATCACCACACGTTCCTACCGTTAACACAGAGTATGATAGGAACATGGTAGGCTCTACGAAAACTGGGGATTAAAGGGCACTGCGACTATAATGAAGTCTATTGTACCCAAGCCCGGCATAAAAATGTTTAGGTTAATTGACAGAGAATCCTCTCCGCCTCTTTAATAAGCAGGAGAGCATGCTAAGTCAAGGCGACCCTGATTTGGTCGGCTGAGATAAAACAGCGAATAAATAGAGTGAGTCTGAAACGGGCCAAAGTTAAATTTCCTCGTCCTCCAATAATTACTGGTTGATGATCCTATACCAGAGACAAGAACGCTGTTTGTGAATTTTTTTTTAAATCAGTTTTGTCTCACGTTACGTTTATCAAAGTTTAGTTCCGTTAATTAATCTATAGGCTGTATATTACATCTGGGTTAACTCTTCGATAATTACTATTGGAGTTCATTAATGTTTCCTACTGCTTTAATGGGTAAATTTAATCAATCTGCGATCTGACATGCATGGATTTTGAAAGATGTGCAAGTCACAAAGGTTACTTTCAAAAGAGAGATCACTGAACGTTATGCATAATACTTTTTCCCCAACCCTGGCTTTAAAGGTGGATGTACCAACTTTGTTATTACTTGGTAGGAATTCGATGGCTCAGAAAAATATTAATTCCAAGTTTATTGGCTTCAATTCTAATAGTTTATTGTGTTTTTTTGGTAAGCGTTGAAAGGATAATTTGAATCTACCAATCATTCGCTACAAATTTAATATACTCTCTAAACGCAGCTTATAGGGTACAAAAGAAAGATAATATGGTCGTAAAAAAAAACAACAACGCAACACGATACAAGATAAAATAAACGCAAATGTGCAATTAACACCCAAAAACCTATTAACACTGCTCCGCACCCCTCTTAGCAGACAAATTCAACGACTCTGTGGAGCAGCTCTATTCGTAATGCCTTATTTACATATAGAGCAGAGGGTACAATTAATAAATAAATATCTAAAATAAAAAAAATTGTATAGAGAGTTGCGTTTCGCAAAACAATTTTATTGAATTACCACATTTTTCACGGCCTTTATTATTTATTAAACTTTTGTGCTGTTCTGTTTTTCGGTGATTTAATAGGAACTTGTTACACTGTTGTTGTTTTTATTGTTGTTATTGGTATTGTTGCATTAATTAAAGTGAAAGAAAAAAAAAACAAATTTTTTAATGTATTAACAGTTGCTTTCGTTATTAATTCATTTTATTTTTTCGTTGTATATATGTTTAAAAAAAAAAAGAAAAACATTAAATATTTATTATGTAAATAATATTTTGCAAAATAATTTTTGTTAATTTATGCAAAAGTTTCGCAAGAAAACCACACACAAAAAATAAAAACACCTTTTTTTTATTTAGTCGCGGAGAGCGGAGCGATGCACACAACAGACCAACAACAACAATAACGGCGGCAGCGAAAATACTGAGCTGGGTGGTGGAAAGTGTTTTTGCAAGCGGTAATAACCGCACGGTCCAACCGGTTTCACAGAGTGGTGAGCTCTCGTCATCCCTTTTGTCTTTATATTTTATTGAATCAGCTGATGCTGTAAATTAATCAGATTTGTTGTTGCTTACACTTCCCCAAACAAACTAAAAAAGAAAAAAATTATAGGAACTGCGAACGCTTTTTGATCTTGTTTATTTTAACAAAAATTGACATGCATGCAATTCCATTTTAAATTCATATGCTTAAGTGACGCCACAAATGAATAATAGCTCAAAAATATATTTTAGTGATGTGTAAGCCGAACTATACTGGAACGAAAACATAGAAGAGCGTATCAAGAAAGCCAACATGGCGCTCTTCACGTAAAAAAGCAATCAACAGAAGGTGGGGTTTTCACCTTGCATTGTACACTGGCTCTACACGGCAGTGGTGCGACCAGTACTTCTGTATGGAGTATGCGTCTGGTGGCCAGCACTCGAAAAAGTGGCCAACCGCAAATTTTTACAGAAGATTCAAAGGAGTGCGGAGATTTGCATTAGTGGTGCTTTACGTACCACACCAACTGATGCACCAAATACTCTCCTATATCTATTACCCCTCGATCTCATAGCCAAAAAACTGGCAACTAACACAGCTATGAGAATCAGAGAGACAGAAGGTTGGCTCAGTTGGAACTATGGACACTCAAAGATACTCAACCTTCTAGTGTCCTCGCCACCAGCCAGTGACTACTGTACGTCATACCCAACTTTTGGTAAGAAGTACAAAATTTCTATCCCAACAAGAGTACAATGGGAAGACCTACGCCATTATGAAACCAACGCCATTAATATTTACCCAGACGGTCCAAACCCTAGGGAAGGGGAGGAGGAGGACCTGGAGATTAGAGAATCATTCAGACTTCTCGATCACTGCAGCGTTTTTTAAGCTGAATTGATCGCCATACACAAAGCTATGCATTATCTGGGGCACCACTCATGTTATAGGCAAAAGTACACATCTTTTCGGATAGTCAGGCTGCCCCAAAAGCACTTGACTCTTACAATAATACATCCAAAACTATCTCCCAGTGCCGCACATCTCTCAACGAGATGTCTGAGCAATGGGTTATTTGCCTCACGTGGCTTTCAGGTCTCCAAGATATATTTGGTAATTGCGAAGCCGATAGATTGGCCAGAGAAGGTACAAATTCCGTTAGGAGGAGTTCGACTGGAAGTCCCATGGTCTTTCTGAAGCTGCGAATGAAAGAGGAAATAATCAGAATGGCAGAGACTAGATGGACCAATCATCCCAAATGTAATATCTTTGCTTGTTTATTGTTTATTATTTATTTTGGATATTGCATTTATTAAATACTTACCCATTTCAAAATTGCAAATGATTTTCAAAGACCTCATGAGTAAAATGCAGGCTGCAGATTATCGCACGGTTTTCTTTGAACTGGTCATCACGTCCACAGAAACTTATCCACTTAGACACCCAGAACTAACTGGTCCGTCATAGCTGCTTTTGCAATTTTCTACGATGTACCTCATTTTTATTTGTTTTTTGTCTATTGGCAATCATTATTTTCTCTTTTTTTATTTAATTGCACTTCTAATTTCTAATATAAATCACAATGTGTTTATTTATGTTTACTTTATTCGCTTTTATATTGTTATTTTTTTTTTACAGTTACTATATTTATTGTCTTTTCGATGCACAAATTAATACTTTTCATTCAAAACACAAACAATAACGAACATTTCTTTGGCGGCTGTGACGTCACAACAAAACAGCTGATTGCAAACAAACTAACGGACCTGCGTCATTCTGGCGTCCGGTTCGATATAGTTATCTAGCGTCTCGTTCGCACTTACAGCGTACTTTGCAACGTACAGCTTGAATTGAGCAGATTCGTTCGCTATAAGTTTAAGCTGAGCAGAAATAACTGTAAATCTTTCTCATTCGCACTCATCACTTAAATTGACTCTTTGCAATAACAATAGAACAATAGAATAGAAAAATCATTTTATTGCGTTATTCACAAAGCAAAACAGTTGAACAGAGGTCGTTTATTTTTTCGTTCTTTCTTTATTTTATATTATTGATAGCAATTTTGTGCAATAAGAAGAAAAATGCAAGTTGCTTTGTTAGTTTTTGCGTTTTTAATTATTGGCGCAACAGCTGAGACAGGCTTTTTATCCGATGAATTTGTGCAAACGGTAAGCAACAAAGCTAAGACATGGACTGTTGGCCGTAATTATGATAAATCAGTGCCGGAGTCGTATTTTCGCGGTTTAATGGGCGTACATCCTGATGCACATAAATTCCAATTAGCCGACAGAAGTGTTGTTCTTGGCGAATTGTATGGCATCGACGGAGAAGATTTACCCGAAGAATTTGATTCACGCACGGCTTGGCCTGAATGTCCGACAATATCCGAGATACGCGATCAAGGTTCCTGTGGCTCATGTTGGGCATTTGGTGCTGTCGAGGCAATGTCCGATCGTGTTTGCATACATTCGAAAGCTAAACAACATTTCTATTTCTCCGCCGACGATTTGGTCTCTTGCTGTCATACTTGCGGTTTTGGTTGTAACGGTGGTTTTCCCGGTGCTGCCTGGTCCTATTGGACACGTAAGGGTATTGTAAGCGGTGGTGCATTTGGCTCAAAAGCAGGTTGCCGCCCCTATGAGATTGCACCATGTGAACATCACGTAAACGGCACACGTCCGCCCTGCGATGGTGAACATGGCAAGACGCCACGTTGTCAGCATGTTTGCGAAACTGGTTACAATGTCGATTATAACAAGGATAAACATTTCGGTGCCAAGTCTTATTCTGTTGGACGCAATCCACGTGATATACAACATGAGATCATGACTAATGGACCGGTTGAGGGTGCTTTCACTGTTTATGAAGATTTGATACTCTACAAAGATGGTGTTTATCAACATGTGCACGGTAAGGCACTCGGTGGTCATGCTATACGTATACTCGGCTGGGGCGTTTGGGGCGACAAGAAAATACCGTATTGGTTGATTGCAAACTCTTGGAATACGGATTGGGGCAACAATGGTTTCTTTAAGATTTTACGTGGCGAAGATCATTGCGGTATCGAAAGCGCTATATCGGCTGGATTACCAAAGTTGTAAACAAAAACACTAACAAATGTGGCTTTATTAACTATAAACTTAAAAATATTCTATATATGTATTCCATAAATTTTAATTGAATTTTATAATTTTTTTTTTTTTTTTTTGATTTTATAAATATAAAAGTTAGACGCATGCATGTAATATGCGTTTCTCAAAATGTACAAACGGGTTTGTAATTTAATTTGTCGGGAAAATCGCTAATATTATTTTTTTTTTTAATTAATTAACGCTTTGTGTGGTTGCTGCAGCTCTCGTTTATAGTTTACTTTGTGTATAAATGATTTTGCTTATCAAGTTTGTTCCGAGAAATCGTGAGTAACTTTTTTTGAACTGTTAGAAAATAACATCTTGCCCAGAGGTCTTATCTGTTTGAGCTACATTTATAATATACACAACTTATTTTTCTGAATACCCTCTCATCGGGTCATAGACGGCTACGAGATAGCGTATAGATTAGCAGAACAAGGCTTTGTCCGGCTTCTAAGTAAAACGTACCAATAACCCTACACTCACTGTAAAGCAACGTGAAAGAGATTGCCTTGATAAAATAAATTTGGAAGACCATAGTCGCTTGAAAGAAACTTCAAAACGCACCGGGTCATGCTTAAACGAGGCCATAAGACGGCCGTTTTATGATCGAATCATAACTGTCCGAAGGCGGCTAGTTATAGAGGACACTTACTGAGAACATGTTTCCATGCTTGCTTCGCTCATGCATTCCTGGCCGTCAACACGTCCAATTGAATACACTAACGCGACACTTAAGACCAAATTGATCAATGTGTGACTCTCTCGGAGTTTTTCAACAGCGGTTGGGCTTGCTCGCATAAAAACAAATGATTTTCGATAGGCACCAGTTGTTTTTACTATTAATTCTAAGTTTATTCGTTTTATCAACTTTTACAATGCTTTACTCTTAATTTCAATATGTATGTTCTTTCATTTAATGCTTCACATTTTGGCTGTTTCATTTAAATTGTGCTTATAACTCTAAACATAAAAAAATCTTTTTTCAAAATTACAATAATATATAAAACTAAAATTCTTTGAATTCATTAACTTTCTTATACATTCTCAATCTTTAAACCTCAATCCTTAACTTAATCACAATCATCGTAATTGCTCGATTCATCAGATTTATCATCATTATCATTTCCTTGCTTAATGACTCCTCTACGTTGACGCGCATGTGGTGTACCATAATGTTCAGCATCCTCCTCATTAGGTGTTGCATGAGTTACAAATGTGTTTGAATCGGCAAAATAATAATTCTCTTCAACATCATCTTCTGCTTCGCTAGAACTGAGTTCTACTACTTCATCATCGTCATCACCTATCATCATAAAAGTTAAAAATATGAATAATATAAAATATTCTTTTAAAGCAATCTCAACTTACGTAACACAAAATGACCTACTGCTTCTGCTAATGCCGCTGCATCGTCATCATCATCGCCGCCCATAGCTATACCGCCTTGAGCATCACCATATAAAGCTGCATCTTCTTCCTCATCCGGATAATCATTGGTAAAATAATTCTCTTGATTTGAGTCTTCGGAATCATATAAATCATCATCAAAATCATCAGAATCATTATAACAATCTTCATAGACCAAATTCTCGCGAATGCGTACACTAAATTATTATTAAAAAAAAAAATAAAGAAATAAAAATTTGGGCAAGGACTAAAATAAAAAAAAAATAAAAAACTTGATTCCGTTGCCCAAAATGAAAGACATCCTTTTAAGTTTTTTTTTTTTTAATAAACTTTTATTAATACAATTATTATTATTTTTTTTTAATTTGTTTATGTTTTATATTCATTTTGGTCAACGAAACCAAGTTTATATATATTTTAGGTACTAAAAAGCTTAATAACTATTCAAAAAGAAAAAAAAAAAGAGTAATTTGGAAGAAGAAATTTCATTGGAATGCTTAACAAATAAAGTTAAAAAAATGGTAAAAAAAATATACACAACATATGCAAAGCAACAACAACAATGATAAAAGAGCAGAAAACTTTAAGTCACAAAATTCTTATGCTCCAGTTAAACTTTAACTGGAAGTTAATGCTTAACTGTACAATACGAAAACTTGACTTGAGATGTTTATAAACAATAAGAAAACAAATAAAATATAATAAATAATTAATAAATCGAATTTTTTTCTTCTTACTAAATTCTTGTCTAGCTTAAATGTTTAAAGGAACTCTCGAGTGCCTTATAGGAATATTGTATTATTTTGTTTATGCTTAAGAGTCTTATTTTGGGAAGACATGGGAATAATCGTTGTTCTGTCTTTGATTTTTTCTCAGAATTTTTTTTTTCTCGTTGTTATTCATTTCTCTTGTTATTTTTGTTGTTGTTGTGATTTCTTTACCAATAGCAGTTGTTGTAGTAATTAAACGGATAATACAACCTTACAATAAAAATTAAATTAAGATAATATATAAAAAGTTAGTATTTTTATACATAAAAAATTATAAAATGAACTACAATCTTTTTTTGTTATATAAAATAAAACTCTTAAAAAAATTTCTGGAGTTTTATCTCATAGAACTTTTATAGACACAAGACAATGAATAAATAATGAAGCTGGAAAGCGTTGTCTAAAGTAATATTTAGATTCGATTATTGTAAATGTCTTCGAAATAATTGGACGGACGGACCTAGCAAGAACAAAGCAGCTTTTGATGTTGAAAAATAATGAACATGAGGAATTAGTTTTCAATGGGAGATTGCCCTGCCCAGATTTAGTTTTTTTAAGACAATTTTTGAAAATCCAAGATTCATAAAAAAAAAAACTGTTGGGATTCAGTATTTTTCTTTTAATATTAAACTATTGGTAATATTAGTGTTTTACTGACTCAAAATGTATTTATTAAAAATGGTCAGACCTCAATGTTAGAGAAATTTTTGATTTTTTGACAACCGGACAGATTGAATCATTCTTCTAGCTCAGCCAACAATTTTTGTTTACCAAATCCTACCACTTTTTTATTCTTCTTAAAATTTGAGCCCTATTTGAACTTTCTACTACAACCCTTATTCTGGGAAAGGTGGAGGGTTCATCCGTTGAGAAAAAAAAACTCTTATATGTATTTTATTTGATCTTCTAAAGTATAAATATATTCAGGAGTGTCATACAAAGAGATGAAAGATTTGAAAACAAATCAAAGAGATTTTCTGTCACATCACTGATTATGCCAACAATAAACTTAATTGGTTGTGCGACACTACTCTGTTAAATATTTATATTTAGCAGATGCTTTCAAAAATACAAATTTATATAGGGTGCCTTTCGAAATATATAAAGACACATATATTTCTAATAATTTTAAAGAAATACAGCAAATGAGTTGATTGGAAAATGTTTATAAAATGCAGACAAGCGCAAATTTTTGTACATCATCTAAGCACGTCTTCGACATCATTCCAACAATTTCTTTTTTCAAACAAAATTTTTCTTATTTTAAATTAAAGAAAAAAAAAAAAAACTTACAAAAAACTACGTGATGTAATAATAAAAAAAAATTAAAATAAAATGATTAAAAATAAAACGCAAAAAACGAACGAATGAATTATTTGAATCTAATATGAGTGACTTAATATGAGAGTCTGTGGGGGCTGCAATAATAGCGTCTAATCATAGCTAAAGATAGAAAGAGCATAGAGCGAACTAGCGCACTAGCGCGCGTCTAGATGTAGCAACTTGAGACCATGTATTGTTCGACATGTATGACCAACCTTAGATAATTGTCATCCATCATATCAACATAGGCAGCTTGTTGTTCATTCTCCGGCACATAGAGATCATAAACATAACCAGTATCGGAATCGGCAGGCGGTTGTGAATTCATTGAGGAAAATGCTGCTAATACAGAACTAGGCATAAACGATGCCGGTTCAATGTCAACAATAGTTATTGCCGATGGTCCATTACTACGACTCGCTACGGCAGCGCCAGCAACATTTTTAGAGGAGCTTGAAGTAGTAGCAACTTCAACATTTCTCGAAGAGGAGGAGGCGACATTATCAGCATCAGCCTCAGCCCAGCGTTGTCTGCATTTAATTGTTGCATGACACGATGACAATTAACAACGCGATAACGTTGTTCATTCTGTGCCTGACGCAACTCCTTACGTGCGCGTTCTGTTGCTGTAGCGTCGGGGCGACGACTAGCGCCGCTTTTTTGTTGCACCAATTCTTTGGCATCAGCTTTTTTGAGACGCGCAGCAAATTGTGTTGTGGCAGTGTTATCCTTTTAAAAATATATTTGCTTAAATATAGAATAAATAAATGATTTTTTTTTTTACTATTTACCTGTTCCTTAATAGTACCGGCAAATTTGAGCACTGTCGATATTTCATCTTTGCTTGGCGTTGTCTGGTCACCGCCTTCTGGCGTCGCATTTTCCAGTCGTCGCTTTTTACCATTTAGCACAAATGCAGAGAGTGGCTCCTCATCGATGCGTCGTTTTACACGTACAACAGCAGGCATTTTGTATTTTAAATTGTTCCGTTATTAATAGTTTAATTTTAATAAATTTTAGTTTTTAGTTTTTCTTTAAGCTGCTTTTATGCTCTTTTTTCTTCTTTGTTCAATCGAATGCACGCCACTATTTCGTATATGGACAAAAAGCTCGGTGCAACAAAATCCGAGCTGCCATATTGAAATTCATTGTATAACAGCTGTTCTGGCAATTTAAAAAAAAAAAACAGTTTAATGTAATTTCTTTTTTTCTTCAAAATTTGAAAAGCTTCCCGACTGGAATACCGCAAAGTTTAAAAATCAAGGTAAAAGTTTAAAATTATTTTTTTTTTGGTCAGAAACCTTAAGTGTTTTCTTAGACCGAGTGAAACATTGTTTTAATTATTTTGAGGCTTATTGTTTATTTCAGATTAAATTGAACTTTTTGAGTACAATAAAATTATTTATTTTATTTGTTTAACAATAATTTTTATTAAAAACATATTTTTGTATCTTTTCGAACATATGGCTGCTGCAGCATGAAATCGTTACCAGATCGTTTTAGTACTTACCGCAACAATAATAACCCTAAAGATAAATGATAGCTGTAGTAGTATTTTTGTACAGACACAGCTGCACAAGTGCTACGCCGTAAACAATAAAAAAAAAAAACAACAATAAATATTTAATAAATAATTATAAAAATGACCTAAAACGAATGATACAGAAAAAAAAAATAGGAACGAAAAACCAAAGAAAAAGCGTAAACCTCAAGGAATGGACCCCATAGTATTCTTTGTCGTAATTACAATAATTTATGGCGTACTTTATTTCTTCGATCGGTTTTTTAAAAGCTGCATGCATTATCCTTACGATGCATTTCTGCGTAATACAGGATTTACGGTGCGCTTTATGAGGTATATTCGTGTACAATTACTTACTTACATGCATTTATTATTATCAAATTTTGTAACAGCCTACACTGGCGCACCACAGCGCTAAATCGATGGCTACTACGCTGGGCAGCTGCCGGTCACAGCTGTTTACGTGATTTTCTGGTCAAGAGCTTTACGCTTGGTGTTATCTTTACATTTTTATTGCTGCCAGTTGGTATAATACTTTTGATAATAACCATATTTGGTAATACAACGACAACTGGTAACGGTAAATACATTGATAGCGCCACAACAGCAGCGACAACCGGTGCAGCAGCAGCAGCTACGACAACGTTTGGTGATGCTAGCGGTGCACTTAGAATGGAAATATTATTACCTGGTGTTAATCTACCGCTTGAAGAGATTGGTTATTATATAGCAACATTAATTATAGCAACTGTGCTGCATGAATTGGGTCACGCGCTAGCGGCAGCAATGGAAGATGTGCCCGTCACGGGTTTTGGTTTTAAGGTAAAAAACAAACAAAAAATATTTAAAAAGGAATTGTAAAATAACGTGTCCCATGCTTTACAGCTTTACTACTGCCTACCTTTGGCCTATACAGAACTCTCAATGGAACAGTTAAATACGCTCAAATGGTTTCGTAAACTACGCATACTCTGCGCTGGCATTTGGCATAATTTTCTTTTCTCTGCGCTCTGTTACATTTTGCTAGCAACGCTCAGTCCCACAATAGCACCATTTTTTACATACAATGAAAATGTTATTGTTATGCAGCTTACGCCTAAATCAGCGTTACGCATCAAATCACCCAGCGAACAACATCGTGGCCTGGAGGAGCGCAATGTAATAACGCACATAAATGAATGCCAAGTGCTTAATTTGGACACTTGGTACGGTTGTCTCTCGAATGCATTGCTCAATCGTCCAGGCTATTGTATAAGCTCCGATTTTATACGTTTAAATGATGAAAGTATTGATATATCACATCATAGCATAGACGGGCAACTGCAGTGTTGCGATGCACACAATTTAAAATTAAATTGCTTTGAGTATACCGAAGATTTTAGTAATGATGCACCTGTTGAGATACCACAACATGTTTGTCTTGATGTACGGCGTACAATTGAGGAATCTTATGATTATTGTAGCGCCGGAGGCAGTTGTACGCAAGGTTTCTGTTTACGTCCGCTCATGCGTAATTCAAGTACAATAATCACATTTAAGCGTCAATCATTGGCACAGAAACCATTACGTGATGTCATTTACATAGGACATCCGCGTGATGTTTCACGCAGCGTGCGCATTTCACCGTTTGTACCAAAGCAACGTTTATTATCATCCGCTTGGCCGGATGCATATGCGCTGCTGCTTAAATATAATGTTGTCTTTAGTTTTGGTTTGGCGCTGGTTAATGCTATACCATGCTTTGGTTTCGATGGCTCACATATAACGACAACGATTATTCATAGTTTTCTAGTCAAACGTATCACCGATCGTGGCAAACGTGAATTTATTGCATTCAGCATTACTGGTTTTGGTACATTGCTCTTTGGTTTGGCAATGTTACGCGTCTTTTGGCTAAGTGCACTAAGGCATCTCTTTTGAGTAATTGGTATGCTAAACTAAAAAAAAAAAAAAAAAAAAAATATAAATATAATCACACACAAAGGCATAAAGTTAACAGTTTTCTTGTACAAAGCTGCAACAAACGACTTCTCACGTAAATTATAAAGACATAAAAAAAATTTAAACGCAATCAATTCACAACGACTAATCCTAATGCATGGCATTATTATTATAACTAGCTTTTATGATGGAAACTTTGAGGCAATTTCCCATTTTTTTACAAATGATGACTATATTTATTTAATTTATATAACGGTTGTAACATTTATTGTAGTTCTTAAAAGTAAAAAATCGCGCAAAAATAAAGAAAATCGAGAAAATATATTAAAAAAAAAAAAAAAAATTATAAAAGAAAAAATAAAACATATGCTTCACAGCATCCTCCCATTAAATTCTTCCATTACATTAAATTCTCTTCATTGTATAACTTCTTTTTAAAGTATATTGACTTCATATTTCTTAAAAAGTATATGCATTATGGATTATAACGGTTAAATATGATCTTTATATCCGCTAATGTCACCCGAAGTCAAAACTCAGTTGCCACACCCATTTAAACCTAATACATATCTAAAGCGGGTTGGATCCCTATTCATATATTCGACATTCGTCGGATGACACATAGACCATACTGGTGGTACCGATTCCTTCGTATTCGATAAAAGTTAGAAGCTGATTAAAAGTCTTGACCCCTTTCAGCGATGCAAGCTTTTATAGAAGATATTTTCATCTTGTCTTAGTCGTAGTTGGGATGAGGTGTTTCAGTCTATTACGTTTCCTGCTCTTCAATTTTCTACAGCCGCTAAATATCTTTTATCACGTGTGCGTCCGTACATTTTTTTATATATTCTGCAATCGGTATACTATCTCTCCAACTTATCCCAAAATCAGTTTGTAACAGTTAGTGTAAGTATAAGTTGTACAGATCATTTAATTTGTTCATGAATGAGTTGATTTAAATTCCCATATTGTCTAGTGTTAAGGATATCCTGGCTCTTATCTGGAGGCCCGAGTTTAATTTCAATATGTGTTGAACGCTAAGTCTTCGGGCCCGTTCCGGACTTTTATCAATCAACGCATGATTCAAATTGATCATTTGTTGTCTGTAGCTATCCGTATTAACCGTTTCACCAGGTTTTAATAGTTTGT
Organism: Leucophenga varia; assembly: GCA_018903435.1. NCBI lineage: Eukaryota > Metazoa > Arthropoda > Insecta > Diptera > Drosophilidae > Leucophenga > Leucophenga varia. Next base: position 129,338 of record JAEIFJ010000443.1, on the reverse strand, counting down.
GGTACACCACACCTTTGTCTTACGCCTAAAGCAACTGGAAGGATAACATCCAAGAAAGGTTTAAGAAAGCAACTGTTGCCTTCCTACTCCTGCGCCAAATAATTCGGCAAGAGCTGGGGCCTAACGCCGAAGATGGTTCTTTGGCTCTACACAGCAGTAGTCCGCACTATTTTGTGCTACGGTGCCTTGGCCTGGTGGCCTGCCCTGAAGAACCAGTACAACGTTACCAAATTAAGTAGAGTCCAGAGATCGGCTTGGATGGGAGCTACAGGGGCGATGCGTTCTTGCCTCTCGAAAGCTATCAACGCACTGCACAATCTTCTGCCCATTAAATATTACATTAAGGATGTCAACAAAAGCACACTTCGCCTGAGAGAATCAGGCCTCTGGTCGCCAACAAACTAAGATCACAGCGCTAACCTGTCAAAGCTACCTGCGTAGCTCGACAACCGACTTTCTGTCTGAAACTCCAGATTTTAGTAAATCTTTTAGGACATTTCTGCCCCCCAGGTGCTCTGTTGGGGTGTAATGCCGCTCTGTCAATCTACACCGATGGCTCAAAGATGGACTGCGGTGTGAGTACTGAAGTATACTCAAAGGACCTTGGTGTTGAGAAATCTTTTCGACTCCCGGGTATCTGCAGTGTTTCCCAAGCGGAGGTTTACGCTATATTTGCAACTTGTGGGCTGCTTGCAGAGCTGAATATCCGCAACAGATCGGTGTTCATTTTCTCGGAAAGCCAAGCTGCCATAAAGGCTTTAGGTTCTAACGTCACCAAGTTAAAGTTGATAAGGGACTGTAAAAAGCGGCTGAACGAAGCCAACCAACATAACGTTTCCAAATGAGAGCGCAGACCCTCTGGCCAGGGAGGGATCAGCTAGCGCCTCCCAACCGGTTCAGGTTGAGACCCCAATGGGTGCAGTAATTTCTGTCATTAGCAACCATTTCGCCAAGCTGGCCTATAATAATTAGTCAAATCTGAACAGCTGCAGGAAAACTAGAAGAACAAAGTATTAGAAAACTCGCGTTAAGACCTCGCTGGACTAATAGCTTCTATAACGGGACACTGGCCCATCGGGGAGCATGCGGCCAGACTAGATATCCCGTTCAATAGACACTTCAGAAGTTGCAATGAAGAGAAAAAATTCCCCAAAATCACACAGAATGCGACTACTTGGGAAATGGCAGCTCAACTCGCTAGGTGAACTGTCCCAATACCTGTCCCGTAAATGACAGGCTGGCTATGACGAGTCAGCTCTGGGTATAAGGCCATATACACGATAAGATTAGGTGACACCAAAACGGCCGCATATGCTTCTATGCATGCTACTTGTTTAATTTTTAATTAAGTTGTACATAGAGGAGGATTTGCCTAGATGTGTTTTCTTACTTTCTCATAATTTTTTATTCACGCCGCCAAAAAGGTAGTGCAGTGTATTGAGAATAAATTTATGCCAAAAAGGTAGTGCAGTGTATTTGAGAGTAAATTTATGCATGTATAAATAATGGCCACACATTTGCATTGCATGTGGCAAGGCTTTTTATGCATGTTGAAAATTAAACAGCTGAATGTGATTATTTGTATAAAAATAAAATTTGAAGACGTCACAAAAAAATAGAAAAAAGTAAGTTTAAATAAATATTCGAAATTCGAAATTATTGTAATAAAGAATATAAAATGATTATTTTCCCGAATTTACAGTGTCGGAAGGACGAAAACGTAATCGCAATCGTATAAATCCAACAAAAAAATGGAGCGACTATGAAGTTGATAAAATGTTGACTTATATGCAAAATAATCGAGATACAGAGGTTAAATTTATAAAAATTATAAGCCAAGATTTCTGCTTAAATAATTTTTTTTTTTTTTTTGTATTCTACAGAAACCTACAGCGCGTTTATATTATAATAAAATGTTAAATGAAACTAAAATCGAAAGTACTTGGATTTTAGTTAAATGCAAAATTCGATATTTAATACAAACCTTAAAGAAAGCAAATGCCTTAATACGTGCCACAAATATTGATGAAAAAGATAAAACATCAATGATCAATTGTAAGTTAACACAAATCAGTGATGTGCACGCTTGTAACACGTGTGTAAAGATGCGGCATGTGTGTGTGTGTGTATGCCTATTTTCTATAATCATTTCCAATTATTAATTACAGCTATTTGTCCACATTACGACAAACTATACGATCTGTACTGGAGTAAAATCAAAAATCAGGAATCCTTAACACATGAAACTACTTTGGCGGCTAGTGGCGATAGTGATAATGAAGTTATGTTATACGACGAGACAAATGAAATTTATGATAGCTTAAGTACACCGGAGCAGCCTGAAAGCATGTTGTCAGAAATGAAAGCTGAACCTGAGCCTGAGCCGGCGTTACTAATGCCTCAGATAAAACCTATACCGGAAGCTATGCTAATGCCAGAAGTTACTGTTCCAGTGCCACAAATTGTATCTTCAAATGAAACTACTACTGTACGTCCCACAATAAGATTAAAAAGGCAACGTCGTCATCTAAATTCCGGCGAAAATTTAACACGTGCTGAAGACAGTCGTCGGAATAAACTGCTGGAACATAAATTGAATATTAAAGCACGTAAAATTGATTTGTTAGAACGTAAAATGGAGATCAAACAAAAGGAAACTGAAATCAAATTAGAAATAAAACAAATGGAAATTGATAAAAAATTTGAATTGGAGAAACAAAAATTGGAACAAGAATTTACATTAAGCAAATTAAAATTGGAACAAGAAGAACGTTTACGAAAATATGAAATTGATTTAAAATATAAAAATAAATAATTGTTAAAAATTGTGTCAATATTTTTTTGCAACGTGAATTTTACGTCAGAGGACTTACCAGCAGTCCTCAACATTCTTCGAATATTAGTGATTGCACTCTTCTCCAGATTCGATTCGGAGATCGGAAATCGGCCATTTCACTTTGAGGCAGGCCTGCAGCTTCTTTTTAAAGGATGTCCGCGATCTTGTTACCGGTCTGGGAGCCCAGAAGACGTGTACATTCTTAGAGTTCCTTAGAGCATCTACTGTCTGCCTGCTCGTTAGGACATTTCTGGAACAGTTAGTAATCGCCTAAAATGTCTGGTAACTAAACGCTGTACTTAAACTTAGCATAGAATATATTTTTTAAATAATTTTACTTCTTAATGCATTTAATGTATAATTTTCAAAAATATTTACTAATAACTAAGAAGGAAACAATTTACTAATTAGCTATACTGTAAATTAAAGTAAATAAAAATTAAATGGCTTAAACAAATAGTATTAATATCAAAATATAGAAATTTGAGTTACTGCTTTACAAATCGATTCAAGTTATGTACAATCAAGTTTGATTACAAAATAAATGCCACTGTGCACAGCGACAACGACGACGACTAATCATACATATGACTATAGTGCTGCTGATAGACGTGTATATAATTTTCTTTTTCTTGTTGTGTCATCTGTGCAATAAGCGTATCATTAATTTGATCTATAGCATGCGGACGTCCAGCAACAAGCACTGTGGGTACATCATCATCCTCTTCTTCCGATTCGGAATTTATATAATTATTAAAGTCAACTGTAGCTGTAGAAGCGAAAAAAAAATAAGTTAGCAACTTTTATTTTACACAAACAACTTTTAAACAAACTTACGTATTTTTGTGCTCTCAATAGTCTGCTCATCATCGCTGGAATCCGTTGAATCTGTATTGACTTTCAGACCCTTTACCGCTTCTTTTTGTCCCGGTTGTTTTTCATGCTGCAGCAGCACAGACATAATATCTTCATTTTCCTTACGATTACGATGACTTGCATGGCTACCACTGCCAATTGTGGCGGATTGTGTTGCATCGTTGCCATCCGTATTATCCAAATTGTCATCGTTCGTTATCACAGTACTCTCTGTCATCCAAATTGGACGTTCTTTGCGTTCGGCAACCTTTTCAGCAACATCATCACCGCCAATGGTAACATCAACACGTGTCTCTTCGACAGCAAAACCTTGATTACGCGTAGCCTCACCAGACCATTGCATATTATCCAAACGTGCAGCATGTGGTTTGCTAATGCTGTTTAATCAAATCATATTGTTTATTAAAGTATTTAATTTGCTATTTAAAAATTCTAACTTACCCTCTTATCGTATCAATATCCACCGGTTCAGGTTCAAGTATTTCTGGCGCCAACTTAATGCCTTCGACTTCACGCAGCAAATCGTACAGCGGCTGCAACTGTTCATTGAAAGTGTGCCATCATTAGACGTGAATCTTTCTTAGGCATCGCTGAGCTATCCTCTTCGACAATGCTACCACAAAATGTACAACGAAATTCTTGTGTTGCAAAATCAAATAACTGATCTGCCTCCAGATCGGTGAATGTTTTACCACAAGTTGTACACTTAAAGCTAGCGCGACTTGTTGCATCGCGTTCCTCGGTTTCCATGCGTTTACGCATCAGATCCAATTTGTATTTGACAACATTAACAAATGTTTTATAATTGATAAAATAATAATTAACCTTTTGCGCCTTGCCGTCGGGTCCAGTTTCCATTTTTAAACGTATTTGTATAAATTTATCCGTTCGTAGCGTTGTTATGCGTGCGCGCAATTGTTTTTTCTCAAAGCGTAACAATTCCGCAATGTCGTCTTCTTTCATGCAAGGATTACGCACTAGCATATCTATGATTAGTGCATCCTCAATGGTATAGAAACCACGTACAACTAAGCGTGCCAATTGCTTTAGACTGCTTGGTACTTCGGTCACATAACGTACTTCTGGTTTAGGCGGCGCCTGTGTTGAAGCGCCGCTGCCAGTTGCAGCGCTGGACGTTGTTGTTGTACTCGTCGAGGCTGACGACATGCTGTTAGCTACTGTAAATATAAAATATTAAATGTTGTAGCTATAAAGTACTACAGCTTTATATACCTTGCTTTTAAATTAGTTGTTTGAATCTTCCAAATTGGCTGCCACGTGAGTGTATACACTTGCCGGCTTTTTTTGTTGTTGCATGCATAAATTGCAAAATATTTCGGGTTTTTACCAAAGTTTATACGACTTTTATATGCGTCAGTTTCCTTCAATATTTTGTTGTACTTTAGTCTTATTTATTCTTTTAATTTTTCTTATTGGCTTTTATATTGCGAGTTCCCGCCGTCGCCGGTGCTGCTTAGCTGTGCTTATTTTAAGTTAAATTTTTCCAAAGCATTTTATGTTGCTGCAAACAGCTTGTAGCTTTGCACTATTTCTTGCTTCTTATTAAGCAACTGATTTAAGTATTTTTTATTGTTTTGATTTTCCTACTATTATTATTATTATTATACATATACTTTGCTTTATTTACGATAACTTTTATTTTGATGGTAGCGGCACAGTGTTACCTTATATTAGAAAATGTGGCGCAATATGCTGTCAAAGAAGCGCTAAATAATGACAGAGTTTTTAGATTATGCACTCAAATACACTCAACGTCATAAAAATATGTGCAGATGTTAAGGTATGGTGTGATTTTTTTGAAAATGCGATTTAAATCGATTCTTTAATTCTGATTAATCGATTTTACCGATTACACGATTTTTTTTAGTTTTAAAGTAAAGAGAAAAAAGGATACAAAATAAATAAACATTGTAAAATGATAAAATATAAGCACAAAAATTAAAAGCAAAAAAAAAAAATTCTCCACTCTCACTCAGTAAAATTTAATTAATTGAAATAAATCGATCGATTCAACTTGAAAAAAAATCAATTTAATAATTTTACATCGATTTCAAATCCATTGGTTTTTAGTAAATTATTCTAGTATTCTTGTAGTAAATAAATTCTAGTCCCACTAGAACTCCGAAAATATCAAAAGTAGGCATAAACATTTGAACAGAGTTAAATTTTTGCATTTTTACTTACTGCTTCGCTTTAATTAATTAATATGATCAGCAATAGCTTATTTTCATTCCAAACTATTTGGATTCCGAGAAAGTAAAAGTTTTTTCAACTTGAACACCTTGAACGCCAAAAATGTTTATTAACCATCTTTCAAATGAGCCCTGTTTCAAGTCTCTGCGTCTATTCACTCCAAAGATATGGCTTTCCGGTTTCAAGGCCCCCATTATGACCCGGGTCAAAATTTCCCAAAATCCCGTCTTGTTGCTCACCTGAATTCCAAAAAAAACACAAAAATAAATACATTTTTTAATGTTGTTCCAACTATTTGGCTTTTCCAGTTTCAAGGCCCCCATTAGATCCCGGGTCAAAATTTAAAGATTTAAGCATACAAAGGGACAAAGAAATCGACTTTGTTTTATACTATGTAGTGATAAAAAAAAATTATAATTAAAAATATAAAAAAAAAAAATATAATAAAAAAACATAACATAAAAACATATAACAAAAAATTATAATAAAAAAAATAATATAATAAAAAAATAAATAAAAATAAATTAAAAAAAAAAAAAAAAAGTTTATCAAGCTTCCCTCTCATGTTGCAAATTTAAAAGATGCACTTTTCCAACACCATCTCTTTCTATTTTGCTTACATATTTTGGTGAGATTTATCTAGTAAGAAAGCAAACTGTGGTGAAAAGAGTTCAGGAAATATGTTTATGTCTCTCTCTCTCTCTCTTTTTTTTGCCTTCTACGAAGCTAAAGAACAAAGCTAACTATGTTAAAATTATGTAAGCAAACAGAAGCGGAATACTACACCTCGTATAATCGCAAGTAATATATTAAAATTAATACATAAAAAAACAAGAAAAAACGTTAACTTCGGTGGAACCGAAGCTGAAATACCCGTTACACATCACTTTTAATAGTTTATTTGTTCACCAGGTGCTTAGATTAAATTTCACGATGAATTTGGTCAAATTTGTATGGAGGCTTTATGTTATATTTTCCCGATCCTTACCATATCGAAAGTGTTCACTTAGGTGGACATTGGAATTGATTTTACCAAGTTTAATTGAATTCATTCAGAAATAGTAAATGTTTTCATATAAAAACTCGAAAATGGGCGGTAAGTTTGTATGGAGACTATACTTAAAAATGGGCGTGGCGCCTTAGATTTGACATTGGATGACATAAAAAGTGTTCTTACCCTATTTGCATTAAATATATTCATAAATAATACGTATTTTTATACAAAAAATCGAAATAAAGTGGTAAATTTGTATGGGGGCTATATCTGAAAATAGGCGTGGCAACATTCTTTTGATATTGGATGCCTTTCGAAGTATTTTTACCCTATATTGTAGCAAAAGCATTTATAAATAATAACTTTTTTTCATACAAAAAGTCGAAAAAAGTGGTAAGTTTGTATGGGGGCTATATCTAAAAATGGGCGTGGCACCTTGGTTCTGGTATACAAAGTAACTAGGAGCACAAAAAGCTTAAGTTTAAAATTTCAGGTGAATATCTTTTAAACTTTCCGAGTAACAGCCATCGCAACAGACAGACAGACGGACAGACAGACGGACAGACAGACGGACATGGCTAAATCGATTCGTCTCATCGAGCTGATCAAGAATATATATACTTTATGGGGTCTCCGATGTCTCCTTCAATGCGTTGCAAACTTTCGGACAAACTGAATATACCCGTTAACACTTTGTGTAACGGGTATAAAAACCTGAAAAACTTTACGTCTCTGAAGTCTGACGATTATATTTTTTTTTAAATTGACAACAAATAAAACAAAAATAAAAATCCATTAAAGCTTAAAAAGTCCTTTTCTTTATACTTGTGCATGTGTTTATATGTGTGTCTGTATTAATGTATTTATTTAGCCTCTATGTAGGTATTTGTAAATTGTTAAGCAAATACTTATCTTTCGCTATCCTTGTCGACAATGGTGACCAGACCACGTGCATGTGTGTGGGCGTCAATGAGTCTGTCTAGCCATAAAAAGTAAAGTTCAAAAAACAAAAAAGAATGAAAAAAAAAATTAAGAAAATACAAAATGAGGTGCCCGAAAAAAAAAAAACATAAGGAAAAAGACGCCATAACAGAAAAATAACAACACACACACACACATACAAACCTACATAAGTTCAGATGTTCTTGCCGGAATGTCTGTTGAATGCTCTTTCTTAAGGATTAGAGTTGTTAGTGAAGCGTTGTAAGTAAGCAACACATGAAATATTAAATCTAACTACAGATTACTACGTCAGGGGATTAAGACTGCCAAAGCAATTGCGCAAAAGCACTGAAAAACTTGTTTGATTATGAATTTATATATTTATAAACTATTTTCTAAATTTGTTTGTCTATTTTCTTCTTTAAGGAGAATGAGGATTTATTGTAAATTATTCAAAAAAAATATACAACATGAACCAACCGAGTGATTACTCCAAACAATATGGTAACAAGTATCCAAGTCTTTTAAGTGGGGATCAATTTTTTCATATTAGAATTTGATAGAATCTAAATTTAATCTATGTACAATATTTATCGAGATTGGCGCGTTTATACGACAATCAGAAAGCTTATTTCTGCCGTGCAATTTAACAAGGTGTGGTATTCCGCATCTCTTGCTTTCTATTTTGCTTACATATTTTGATGAGATCTGTTTAAGTTTGATGTTAGTTGTCCAACATAAAGCTAATAGAGGTGAATTACTACACCTAGTATAATTTCGAAGCGTTAAAAAACAATTTTATATTTTTTTATTTTTTTATTTAAACGTTTTAAAAATTAAAACTGAGTTTTTTAAACACATTCTTACAATTCGTAAAAAATTTAAAAAAAAACATTTTTAAAGTCTGCAAATATGTATAGGAAAAACACTTATTCATTTTTCTTGGAAACTATTCATTTTATAAAAAAAAATGTATATAATATAAAATATGTATATCGGCGAGATCTAAAATTTTTAGCCAAAACTCTTTATGGAATTTTTTTATTTAGAGAGATAAATTTAAAAAAACTACTTATTTTTAATATTTTATTTTAGTTTAAATTTACGCCAATTTTCACAACATTATTCGTAAATAACACATCAAATTACTAAGTTTCAAAGAATTTCGAGGATTTCCCATATTCGGAATTAAATCAAAAATATTTTTTTTTTAATTTTTAAATTTTCTGTTTTGTAACGTTTTTATTTTTTAAATTTAAATAAAGCTTTCTTCTTCCACACTCTCTCTCTTTTACACTTTCTGCTAATGCGCATGCAAATTTGCTCGCTCAAACAAATATTCCTCACCCACAAAAAGTCGGTAGTGGTTAAATTTTCTTTTAAACACTTTTTTTCGCTCTGTCTTTATTTATTTTGAGAGAAAAATATTTTCAATAACAAAATGACAACAACACAAATGCGCAAGTGCATGAACAAAAACAACAACAGCAACAATAAAAGCAAAAACAAAACAAAAAGGCAACAAACCCTTAAAAAAGCATTCAACAACAAAAACAAAACTTGCTCAGCGAGAGTAGAATAAGCTTTTATGCTTTCTCTCTCGTACATTCGTGCATTGCCATTTTGTCTGTTGGCCACTTTCTGTGTCGATTCCGATTTGATTCCTGTTACGTCTTTTCGATGTGTCGGTTGTGTACGCGCTTAGCACGGATTACAATAAATTTCACGTTTAACGGTAAAAAAAAAAAATAAACGCAGGCGTATGTAAATTGTGTTTTAATTATTTCGATTTTGATTGTGAAAATTAAATAAGAAAAAAGGTAAAGCAATAAAATAAATTTTATTTGTATTCTGTCTCTGTATTTGCATTATTGAGCGCATTGCATAAAAAAAGCATAAAAACAAAAACAATGGCGTCAAAAATGTTTGTTTAAAAAAATCAAATTCAAGCGCGGTGGTTGCATAAAGAAAATAAAATCAGCGCAAAGTAAAAAAAGCAAACAAATGCAAAGTAAAAATAAAAAGCAAAAACAAATGAAAAACAAAAACAAAAACACATGAAAGCGGCAAAATTGATTTTTATTGCGTGTGGCAGTTTGACAAAAAATTCTTTAAAAAATAAAAATAAATAAAAGAAAAATTGGTTTTGTGCAAAAAAGTGACATAAATAAATAAAAAATAATTTAAATATTTCTAAAAAAAAAAATTGATGAAGTAAAATATTTGCACAGTGTGACAGGTAAAAAAAAAAACAAATTAAAAATAAAAAAAAAAAAAAACAAAATCCACAAATAAAAAAATAAAATTAAATAAAAATAGGCATTTTTTATAAAATAATAAAAATAAATAAAATAGAAAATGCAAAAACAAAAATAAATAAAAATAAAAATAAATAAATAAAAAAAAATATAATAAAATTAAATTAAATAAAAAGAAAAACTTAAAAGCAAATGCTGTATAAAATATTAAAAAAAAGAAGGAATTAAAGTTTAATTAAATAAAAATAGACAACACAATTTTGCAATGCATTTTGTTTTTATATTTTATTTGCTAAATTCTGTTTTTCTTTTATCAGTGCGTGTGTTTGTGTGTGTTTGGCTTCGTCTTTGTTGTTGTTGTTGCTTTTGTCGCTGACGTCGTCGTTTGCGTCGTTATTGTCTGCGAAATGTATGGCAGGCAGCACGTGATTTGTTGTTGCTGCTTCCGCATCCGACGCCACTCAGGCTCAACCATTAATACACACACACAAGCACAATACACGCACATACACCTACTTGTATACAGCTTTATTTATGACGTTTGCCACAATTTTTGTGCGTATTTTTCTTTTTTACTTTTTTTTAGCTTTGAGTAACAGTGGGACCCAATTTAAAAATTTCTAAAAATTTAAAAATTTATTTTTTTTTTAATTTTTTTTTTTGTGAACAAATTTCGAATGCTTTTAATTGTAATTTTATTTGTTGATTTTTTATACCCGTTACACATAGTGTAAACGGGTATATTCAGTTTGTCAAAAGTTTGTAACGCATTGAAGGAGGCATCGGACACCCCACAAAGTATATATATTCTTGATCAGCTCAATGAGACGGATCGATCTAGCCATGTCCGTCTGTCTGTCCGTCTGTCAGTCTGTCCGTCTGTTTGTTGCTATGCGATTTATTCGATGAAGATATAAAGATATTTGACTGAAATTTAAACTAAGCTTTTCTCGGCAACGACCATGTTAAGTTCGAAAATGAGAGTGCCACGCCCATTTTTAGGCATAGCCCCCATACAAACTTACCGATTTTTTTCGATTTTTTGTTTAAAAATAGTAATTATTTATGAATGGACTCGCTCCCAATTAGGTAAAAACACCTCTTTTGTCATCCAGGGTCAAAACCAAGACGCCACGCCCAGAACGGTATTTAGCCCCACCGAGTTAACGTTTTCCTTGTTTTGTTTAGCTTTGCTTAACTGTTTTTTTATTTTTTTTCTTTTTTACCTAACAACACCCCACTTTGTCTGCATATGCTTTATTCACTACAACAACCCCTTTTTAGCGAGTGTCTACTACACTCATTTGCCTTGTTACGTATACGCATCCCCCATGCAACACATCATGAGCTGCATTCATTGCTCAACACAAACACACAATTGTGATGTCATTTAATTGTTATAAATTTTTTATTTAATAATTTTGTATAATAATGTTGCATGTCTGAACACAGACATTCTGATGCGTTCATTAAAAAGACCGGTGACGAGGCGGCGACTTTTATGCTTCAGTGTGAGTGCCTTTGGGTCAATTTCCGCTTTAATGCCTGTCGCCATCTTTGTAAGCATTAATATGCAAATATGCGATTTAAACTTGAACGTAAAATGTTTCTATAATTGCAGAAACTTATACATATTCAGGAAATTGAATTGAAATTGTTATATACTATATATGTAGTATTTGTGTGAAGTAAAAGCAGCTGCATTGAAAAATAGTTTATGCGAAAATGAAATGCAAGATATAAAGTTAAAATGAGGTCAAAGCCGCTTTTTGCGTTGGCCTAGTTTTTTTTCCTATGAATCATTCAGTGCTCTCAGTTTGTTCTGGAGGATAATAATAGAAAAAATGTTAAATGACTTAAAGTATATACTTTAAAAATTATTATTACAGACAGATGGACAGATCTTCTTGATTTATTTATTTTCTTTATTTTTTAGAAGGCTGGAAGTTTTTCTAATATAAGTAGCTTTCTGAAAGTCGGAATTATAAACTTATTGGCCTGATGAATGTTTGAAATTTTTAAGCTTTCTTTTTAAACTAAATTCGAGATAAACTTGTCTGTCTGTTTGCATGTTTTTGAAGTATTCTTCACACCAAACAAAAGGAGTCACATTTCATTCCAAACACTCTTTTCAAAAATTTTTGAAAACAAATTTAAATACAAAAATCAATAATTAAATTGTTTTCATTTTGTAATTCAATATTTTTCGATGCCATGAAAATTCATTAAGAATGTATCGATACTTTTTCCGGTACCATAAAAATCATTACGAATTTATCGATATCTTTCGATAGTTTGATAATTGATAGGAATGCATCGATAACACTAGTTAACATTAAAAATGGAGTTCTTTCTTAGCGAGATATCTTCGAAACACTATTTTTTGGCAACTTTTTTTCAGTTATTATTAAAAATCTTAAGAAAGAATATCTTTAATAAAGCTTAACTTTACATGGGTTTTTGTGGACCAAGCGTTGAAACATGAAAACATTTTTATTTTTCTAATTTTTTGAAAAATTTAAATTTTTAAATGCAATTTTTCAATAGATTTTCGTGTTTTTTAATGACCATTTTTTTGCTCTACGCACCAAAATACATCGAAATGGGTTGGCTAAAAAAAAAACCCCATTTGATTTTGCCAATATTTATGAACTAGTGTAATTTTCAACTACAATAAATCAATCGTTATGAATGCTAACAATATTTTTCGATACCATAAAAAAATCGATAAGAATGTATCGATACTTGTTGGTATGATTACAAAACTTGATTCGAGAATGTATCGATACTTTATGATAGCATAAAAAAAGATATGAATGTAACGATACTTCTTGATGCCATTAAAAATTTAATTTGAATGTATCGATACTTTTTGATTCTATAAAAATCGATACGAACGTATCGATCATTTTTAAATTTATCGATATTTTTCGCTCGTATCTATACTTTTTGAATCGATCTACCTAAATATGTCCGTCTGTGCGACGTTTTAATTCCTGAACGTTTTTAAACCGCCTTTATACAAACTCCTTAACTTTTTTTCAGGGCTAAACTTATCGCAAACTTGTTTTAGTTTAAATTCGCCGTGGATTACAGTGATGATAGTCCTAAAACAATATTACAAACTAGCTCCGATCAAACGATGATTAAATATGGTTCCCAAAACTTTCCGTTTTGATAAATCGCAAATTCCAAAAAATTTCGATTAAAGTTTCGAACTCGATAAAAAACTAGAAAAAGAACTCGTAAACAATACCTGTTACACACATTTGACGTTGATAGACCTTCGTGGCAGCATTTGTATTAAAATTTTAAAATTCTAAACAAATTAAATATATTCATAAAAATTTAGAAATTCGCGGTCCGATTGGACCAATTTAAACGAAGATATGGCATGGTATACAACATTTAACCATATTGAAGCCATTCGCTTATAAATAAATTTTTCATATAAAACAAAAGTTGTACTTTGTATGGGATACCTAAAAGTGCGGGCACATGATTTAACAGAAACTACACAGGACCTAGAAATTAAGTTTAAAATTTCCCCAATATCTTTAAAACTGAGCGAATAAATCGCGCACACACACAGACACGGACGACAGACAGACGGACATAAAATGATTCGTCTCGTCGAGGTGATAAAGAATATATATATACTTTATAGGGTCTACGATCCTCCTTTAATGCGTTACAAACTTTTTGACAAACTGAATATACCTGTCTAAAATAGTGTAACAGGTATAATAAAAATTTATAATAATCGATAATATTATGAAACGATTTAAATAAAACGATTAAAAATCAAACTACAATATAAGTGCTTTTAAACTTTAATAAAAATTATAACCAAATTAAGTTACCACTTTAACACTTTTAACTAATGCTTTCTTTGAGCAGTTTTCTACTACTACGAAAAATAAGACAACAATTACAGGCAACTAATTTGATTAATATGCCAAGAAGAGAATAATAAAAGCGCATAAAGGCAAATAGCTGAGAAGTAGCAGCCACAACAGCAGCTGCTGATGTTGCTGCGTCAATTTGCCATTTTTATGCAACACAGACAGACAGACAGATGGACGGACAGACGACAAAAGACGACAAGTCTTCGAAAAAGGCAGTCAACTAAAATTTCTTATAGTAGATGTCCTTGCCACAAATACTTTATTTTTGTTGCTGCTACTCAAGCTGTTGATTTGCTTCTTTTGCATTTTTTTTTTGGGTTATTTTCTTGCTAGATGAAATATGCGCCTTGTGGTATGCAACACGAAAATTTAACTCAGAAACTCCAAACCAAAAAACCAAAATAGACAGGCAAACTAAAATAAATTGAAAATCTAGACACACAGAGTGGCAAGTAGTAGTCTTACGCATAGTTAATGACTGTCTCAGTGCATTCTGTGCTGGCATTTATTATGTGCGCTGGCATAAAATTTAGTACCACTCTCGCTATTGTAGCTACTTACGTGTGAAAGTGTATCTATATATATGTATGTGTGCGTAGCTAGAGTATGTCAGTGTCCTTTTGTTTTAGCGCGTGCAAATGTGACATAGTAAAATTGTTGTTGTTTTTTTTTTGTTTCTGCTCGAAAACTCTGCATGACATACGCTTGTTTGGCCATACCAATGCCGCACTATACCCCCCGCTTATACACCTTTCGTATACCTTGCCTTTTGCTTGCTTGCTTGCTTGTCACATTATTTCATTTTTATATTGTTTTTATTTTTTTTTTTTTTTTAGCGTTTCTGTTGCTTTGTGTCTACTTTTGAAGTTAAAACATTTCTGTGTGTTGTGCTGTGTAAGCAAACGTGGCGTATGAGTATCTTTCAACTGCCTAACTGCCTCCATCTAACATTCACTCGGTTAGGCACATTGGGTTTTTTTCACTACGCTATATGCCCGGGGTACTACCTTTTTTGCTTGAAACTTTTTGCTTTGTGAGCCGCGCAGAATTTTCGTAACGAGCTGTATATGTATTTGTACGCTTTAAATCGATGCTCTGTGTCATGGTCTATATATATAGATGTAGTATACTCCAGTCTATATAAACTTAACTCAGCTGTGCCATAATACTTCATACATACATACAACGTACACGTTTGTACCTTCCAAAAAAAAAAAAAACAATACAATACATATGTTTTTTTTTGAGTCCTTTATAAGCAGTATAACGCGAGTTCTTGTTGTTGGCAATATCGATTTTTTTTTTTTTTTATGTTTTCGTGTATACCCCAAAGCAATTTGTTTGTTTTTGTAGCTACTTCAATCGCGGCATTAGAACGTTTTGAATAACTAAAAACACGAAATAAGAAAGAAAATTTGAAAGCAAGAAGAAAAACTGGACATTTCTAGTTTAATGTATAAATTTAGTTTGCCATATGAATTATTATTCCATAACAAAATATGCACTTTCAGTCGTTGAGCGTCTAATGGAATGCATAATTTTTTTTTTTTTTTGATAAAAAGAATGGGAAAATTTTGTCGAGCAATTTAGTTAGAATTTCGTACATGTGAAAGGAACAAAAAAAAAAGTGTTCCTTGGAAACACATGATGAGCGAGAGGTTCAGGTATTGGTTAGGGGAAACTGTGGACATTTTATTAATTTAAAAAAATTTAGTTACTTTGAATTTGTTTAGAGACAGTCAAATTTGTAAACTCAAATGTTCGAAACTCAAATTAATGTTAGAGAAATTTTAGCTACCACAAAATCGGAGTTTAAATAACCATCGCCGTTTTTTATAGTTTTAACAGGAAATACTAATATCGCTTGTATTCAAAAGAATCAAAATTATCGATACAATAGATTCTTTTAAAAAAAATCGGTTGTCAAAAAAAACATCGATCAATTACAGATTGAAAAGAAACAGTTTTATGCCGCATTTCCAATGAGCCGCGTTTTGTTATCGCGTTAACAATTTATCGAAAAACGCGGAACGGTGTTTCCATTGCGTTTTAGCGTTAACGTTCGAGTGGTAAACACAAGCTGATTTTGTTTGTTATGTAGTAAAAAAATTGTACTAGGTTAAAAAAATTTTTTTTTTCGTGTGTGAAATGCAGATTTTTAAGCTATAACGTAGGTGGATGTAAGTGTTGTGCCTTTAGTAACTGCTGTCCAATACGAGCATGATAAGGTAATCCGTCATTTGAATATATGCAGCTGAAGCTTTTATGTAAATGTTAATATTTTTTGCGTAGTTACTTTGTCAGCTGTTTTCACAAGTATGCGCAACTTACCGATTGCCAAATTATTCGAACCGATAAGAGAAATCGGTTTTGAAATCGGTGTGAAATCGGTTTGAACGCGTGTTATCGAAAGTCGCGTTCAAAATTAACGCGACTTTTCCCATACAACCCTATTCTTTTGTAAACGATTGCGAACGCGATTTATTCTGAGTATTTTATACGCTAACGCGTGAACGCGGCCCTAATGTAAACGCGGCCTTATAAAAAAATAAATTTGTATAAAAGTAATTTTAAAAAATTGTTGCTCGTTACTTGTACTTGCTTGTTCGCGTCTGGTTTTAGAATGTAAATTGAGCTAGTGATGAACTACAGAACTACGATGGCAGAAACTTGTGTTTGATAATAGCTTAAAAAATCAAATTTTAAAACATTGGTTTTTCAGCTCTAATGTAGGAACAGTTGAAACCCTCTAGTTACTCAATGTTGTGCTCATTATCTCACTTAACGAATATATCGGTCAGCACCAAGTAAAAAGACCGAAGGACAAACGAATACAGCTAGATTAAATCGTATCATCAGTTAATCAAGAACACATATACCATTTGTGAACTATACATGACTACTTTTCCCAAAGGTTTAGGGTTTGGGATTGGTTTGACATAAATCAGCTGTTGTCGTTTCAACAAACAAACAAAATATTCGTTCTGAATAAAATTGCGAACCATTTATGCTGAAACATTTTATAGTGATCGTGGTGTAATAATTTAATTATAAAAAAAATTAAGAGAATAAAACAATTTTAACAAAATGAGTTGCGTCGTTATTCTGTTTTGCTGCTTTTTCTAGTGAGGCGCGTTCTGTACGCAGTACATTTTGACTTCTAACACTATTCAACACTGCTTTTTGCGCAATGCAGACTCTGTGCTTGACACTGTGTTAAAATGAAAACCAAGGTTATCTCATATTTTTTTATATGAGTTTTGACAGTTGAAACCCTGGGTGAAATGTTGTTGAACTCATTGCATACGAGCAAATTAGTATTCCGTCAAAACTAATTTAGAGCTGAACCATGATGCAATTACCCTATGTGCAGTATTCCGTCTCTATTTGCCTTACATAATTTTGAACATAGTAAGGTTAGTTCTAAAGCGTGTGAAGAAGGTGAGAGTGAGTTAAGTACATTTCCTGTACTCTTTTCATACAAACGCCTATTCTTTCATACTATATAAAACTCACCAAAATTTGATAGCAAAATAGAAAGAGATAGTGATAGAATACTACAACTTCTATAATATAATTCCATCATAGAGCGAACTGCTTATAAGCCACACATAGTGTGAGCGGTATATGTCTTTCAATTTGTCGTTTCTCATATTTCGTCGCATATTTTTCGGTGAAAATATAAAGATATTACGCTGAAATTTGGAACTTAAACATTTCTCAACAACGACTAAGATAAGTTCGAAAAATAAAGTGCCACGCCAAATTGCGTAAAAAACACTTTTAATACCGTCCAATATCGAAACAAAGTTAACACGCCCATTCTTAGCTATAGTCCCCATACAATCTACCGATTATTTTCGAACTTTTGTATAAAATAGTAATTATTTATAAATTTGTACATAAAAATATATTTATTTTCGCATGACGGGTATTTAACCTTCCGTTCCACCAAAGTTAACGTTTTGTTTGTTTAAAGGTTTTTCTCGTTAAGAGTTTGGATAATTTAGAAACATTTCTAGAGTGTGTCAGAATCTTTTGTAAAGAAATTTTTAGGAATTGTATAGGTCTTCTCGTCAGCGCTGTACTTCCTGTGGAAAGTATTGAGAAATTACTTTAGAGACAATTCGCTGAGAGTGCAAAAACTGAAAAATTTGATCAGTTTTGCAAATAATTTTCTAGTTTTTGAATAGATTCCAAGGATTATATTCGTACTAAAATGATTTTTTTCCTTTGGTTTTTAAAATAAATTTAAATACAGTTTTTTCAGAGACCCAAAATGTTAAAAACTTCAATCTTGAAGCACTGAACCCATAAGTCTATGAATGGAAAAGTGTTTTCCCTTCGATTTGTCTGGCTAAAAAGAAGGATAAATTCTAAACATTTTAAACTTCTAAACAAAAACTTTTGAAAATAAATATTTAGAGATTTCCAGGTTGTCTCGTGAACGCTTGAAAAGATCCCTTAGAGTTAATCCGCTGAAAGTTGAACCGAGTTTCTATTGAATATAGAAGTCACTTCAGTTTAGCATAAAATTTTCTTGTTTTTTTTTTAATAATTTCTAAGGATTTTTAAGAAGGTATTAAGGGGAAAATTAAAGCGATATTCTCAAATACCCAACCTATAAAAAATGCAAAAAAATGGAAAAAAAAATTCTCTCGAACCAGAATACCCCCCCTTAATAATATTAAAATGTCATGCTTCTTCTTCATTTGCTTTAAGCGTACATTTTTTCTTCCTTGCAAAAATCTGCAAAATCCTTAAACTCGTTAATCAATTGGAGCAGCACAAACGTACTGATCAGCTTTATTTTTGTGGTGAAGATCTGAAAGTCTACCAATCGACAAAATTGACTTCAAATAGACCAATCTAAAGTATATTTCTACTAAACTTCAAGCTTTAATAAATTTATCAGCAACAAAAATCACATTCATGTTAAATTTCGTATTTGTCTTAATAAAGCGAAAAACAAGCATACGATTCTTTCAATTTTTTTCCATATTTACTGAAATAAAATCTCATATCAAAAAAACATCATTTATTCGCCTCGGGCTATGTACAATTAAACATGAAAAAACACTCCATACCATTTTTTTTCGCCGACAAAGTGGAAAAAATCGTTTAGAGTTGTTTGTAATTAGATACAACAGAGAATATACGACTGTACTGTATAAAAAAAGAGTTCATTCAGAATTTATTCCGCTTTTCAATGGTCAACCAGTGTGCTTTTTTTTGTGCCATGCTTTTATCCAAAAGCATCATTTTTCTTCAATTTTTTTTTTTATAATATTGGCTGCTTTGCTATGATTTCTGTTATTTGCCAAATGAGATTTTTTACAGTTGATAATATTTCAATTTTGTTAATGTAAAAAAAAAAAAAAGTTTTTTTTTGAGGCATGTGAATGAACTAAATAGCTGCATACAAGTAGTTTTTCAGCGTAACTCTTTTGAATAAAGTTTTTTGAATTGAAGTGCTTGAATAGATCTCATTTGCGTGTATCCGACGGCGTCGGAAGTCAAGTTAAAAAGTTGAAAAAAAATAGAAAAGTTGGCAGCTTTGAAGTCTGCGCGCTGTCAATTCAATACAAAAGCGGAAAAAAGTTCTAATTAGTCGCAATACATTTTCTGGCTGAGTGGTAACTTTTATACGCTAAGCCAACATGCAATGAAAATATAAATTATTTGATTTAAGACTTTAAACGAATTTAAATACAATTCACAAAACAGTTGGCAAGTCACTTTAAAAAAAAAAATATTAAAAAATACCAAAATTATGACTTTTTATATATTGGCTCCATTTAATGCTGGCAACATTGTCTTCATCAATTTAATAAAATAAATGTCATCTTCTACACGAAAATTTCATCTGAACTGCGCTTATCAAAATCAAATAAAAAATACATTTTATACATTTTATGTGCGCTTAACTGAAAAGTAATATAATTGACTTTTTTTTTTTTTTTATATAACAATAATTTAAAATCCAATAAAAGTCAATGCCATTTCGAGTATTTTTTTATATGCGGCTCCGTCTGCAATTTTTATACCTCCAATATATATTTTTTTTTGCTCCTTCATTCCTTGAACTTGTACAAAGCCAACTTTATTGTATCGTAATAAGCCTGTGCACAGCATGTGCAGTTAACAATGTCCTCAAAATCCTCGCACATCTTGTGTAACTTTTTTTGTACACATTTTTTTCCTTTATTTAAATTGTTGGATTTCTTATTGTGTTGCACGTTTTTTTTTGTTTTCTTTTTTCGATTTTCTGTGTCAAAGTTTTATGGAAAACAAAAAAGAAAAATCCTTATTTTTTATTGTTTAAATTTGATTGTGCTCACAATTTAGAAAAGACTTTTTTGATGTGAAAACTTTTAAGTATTCTTTCAATTTCATTCATTCGAAAGGAAATTTTTTATGAAAGGCATAATTTAACAGCTGCTAGAAAACTCATTGAATGCGTTTAGTCAAATATGTTTGACATTTTATAAGTACTTTTGGGTTTTTAAATGCGTTGAGCTTACAAATTTTAAGAGTTGGCGGTTGTTAAAACGTATTGAAGTAAAAAATAATAATAAAACTAAGAATGATCGTTTTCGACACATAAACGGTTTATCGATTTCTGCACACCTCTAGTGTAATAATCAATTAAATAAATGAAATGTGTACATTTATGCATTCAGCTGAATTAGTAACGATAAAGCAGCACCATTGCGAATTATCAATATTTACAGATAGGCGGTATATCGAGCGCTGCACATCTCTAGCATACTGATCAATTAGGTAAATGCATTTAGCTGAATTTGAAAATAAAAATAAAAAAGCAGCACATCTGCGAATCATCAGGATATCGATTGCTGCAAATCGTTAGCATTTACTATTAATTGTGTAATTAAAAATATGCAAACAGCTGTATTTGAAAAATTGAGAAAAAAAAACAGCAAATCTGCGAATTATCGCTTTCGACACATAAATGGTTTATCGATTGCTGCGCATATTTAGCTTACTAATCAAATGAGTAAATCAAAAAAATATACATTTAAAGAAAGTATTTAGATGCGATAAGAGCAGCACATCAGCGAATTATCGATATATCGATCGGTGCACATATCTACAGTAACTATCAATTTAATAAATCAAAAAATGAAGCTGAATTTTCAACTTTTATCGAAAAAATAACGCATTGTCATATTTAATTAATTTTCTAATTATTTTCGCCTCATTTTTATTTCGATATGAGACTGGTTTCCGACATATTTTTGTGCGCTGAGCACAAACAGTATCCAAAAGTGCCCATCACGTGTGATTTTCGATAAAAATTGGTTTAATAATCTCAAAAATCGTGTTTTTTGTGTTTTTATCCCTACTTTTTTTCGAAAAGCAGACTTGCTAGAGACTTTAACTTACCCTTAAATTAATGCTTGACTTAAGACTGATTTGTATTTAATCAATTTTTGTACAATGAGCTCTATTCTGGAGACCAAAAAGCCCATCCAGTCTCATATCGAAAATAAAAAACTATGTTACTCTGTGTTATCGGTCCCTTTTTGAAAAACTTTAAAAAAATAATAAAGCATGTTTTTATTAGCGTAAGCTTTCGTTTTAGCGTTAATCGATTGTTCAAAAAATCAAACCGATTAAAGTTACCGTGCAATCGACTTTTATTATTGGTTCGATTTTTTAGGCAATCGTTCATCGAATATTTTGTTGAACATAAATTTGTTAATAAGTACATTTAAAATATTTAAATCTGCACCACGAGCCTTTTATATGAGCCACGCCAACGGAATATAAAAAATAATAATCGACTATCAAAATTAAATACCTGTATCGCAATTTAAGGCCCCGTTTCTTAGGCCGCGTTCCGCGTTATTAAAAACTCGACAAACTCCGTTAAATCGTATACAAAAAGATAGGCAGTTAGGTATGGGAAAAGTCGCGTTAATTTTGAACGCGACTTTCGATAACACGCGTTCAAACCGATTTCTCACCGATTTCAAACCGATTTCTCTTATCGGTTCGAATAATTTGGCAATCGTAAGTTGCGCATACTTATGAAAACAGCTGACAAAGTAACCGCAAAAAATAAACATTTACATGAAAGCTTCAGTTGCATATATTTAAATGACGGATTACCTTATCATGCTCGTATTGGACAGCAGTTACTAAAGGAACAACACCTACATCCATTCGTTATATTAAAAATCTGCATTTAAAAAAAAAAAAATTTTTTAACCTGTACAATTTTTTTCCCATAACAAACAAAATCAGCTGTTTTAACTCGAACGCTAACGCTAAAACATGGAAATATCGTTCCGCGTTTTTGATAAATTGTTAACGCGATAACAAAACGCGGGTCAGTGGAAATGCGGCATAATAATAACCGATTTATTTAACAATTAAACGATTTAATTTAGACATCAATTCGATTAATCAATTCAACAAAAAAAATTATTAATTAAAATAAATCGATTATTTGATACGGTTTATCAAAGCTTTTCCCATCATTATTTTGGCATAATTTTAAATTTCATTTTAAAAAAGATAAGAGCAAAGTGTTTTTTAGTTCGATGAATCACGTCGTTATGAAATCAGTTGGTCATAGATCAGAGACAAATCAATAGGATATAAAAATGCGTAAAAATAAGCAACAAATCTTTTTTTTCGATTAAACTTGATTTACTGCAAAAATAAAGTTTGAAACCTTAGAAAACTTTTCCATACAAAAATCATGTTTTGAAGCAACGATTGTAATCGCATTTACCTTGGCTTAGTTTGAGCTGCTAAACTGACATAAACCACGAAAAAAAAAAAAAATAACAACAACAATGGCGCGCTGCAAGCAATGCCGCGGATGTATACAAGAAAACAAAATGGCATGTGTGCTTGTAACTTATTTTCAAAAAAAAAAAAAAAAGTCGCGCATAAATTTTGCAATATTTGAATGCAAAAAAATATTATTGCTGTAACAAAGTTTTTTGTAAAACTTTATTTTTTTCTTTTCTTCTTTTTTTCTTTGCAGTTAACACATAACTTCAAGCGCTGACAAGGTCAACAAGAAACCCCCCAAAAAAAAAAAAAACAAATAGTGACAATAAATTGCATAACAAAGCATTAAATCCGTAAAATACACTAACAAATCGGCTCAAACTAATTTAGACGTGTAAAATTAGCAAACGATCACGACACGCATGCACAGCAACGGAAACGGAAGTGAAAACGCACAACGGAAACGGCAGCCATTGTTGTAAAAACGCCGCATTGAAGCGCAGCGAAACGTGGCCGGCGTTAAGTGACGTAAAGTCGACGTCGTCGTCGTCGTTGCGCTACATTTAATTTTTTTTTTTCGTTTTTAATTTTTAGTTTATTTTTTTCGTTTTTTTTTTTCGTAAATTGTGTGCGTGCGTCGCGACGTAGACAAAGTGAATTTGTTTCAGCATACAATGTCATCGATTTCGGCGCAGGGCGTGGTCGAAAGAGCCTCCGCCGAGCTGTCGAAACGTATTAATGGACTTGGATTGCGTTCAAAACATCATGGCAGCAGCAGCGGAGGCAGTGGTGGTGGCAATACATCTTCCTCCTCCACCGCAAATACTACAACGGCTGCAGCAAATGCAGCAAATTCTAATTCCACGGCAAATACAAACTCTTCTTCAATGTCAACGTCCAATTCGAATAATAGTTCAGCTTCAGCAACTTCCTCGTCGTCTACGGCTTCGTCAGGTTCAACGACGTCCTCTTCGTCAACGTCGACGTCGAGTGGCAAAACTTCAGTAATGGAACGAGTTACAAATGCGCTTTGTGGCGGCAGTAGCAGTAACTCCAATTCCAACTCCAATACAAATACAAATTCCAATGCAACGCCGGATAAACCAACACGTAGTGGCAGTGGCAGTGTCAGCAGCAATAATTCCAATTCAAATGCAGTTTCGATGCATCAGCAAAATTCAAATACTGCAATACATAATACCGGCGGATCACCGCATCATAATAATACAACAACAACAGCAGCAACAACAGCAGCAGCCGCCGCAGTCATGTTACAACAACAACAGCAACAGCTGCATCATCATCATCATCAACAGCAGCATCAGCAGCAACAATTACAGGCGCAAATGGCAAATGCCACACTCATTAACTCCAATCATCATATGAATGCCGCGAATGTAGCAGCAGCATCGACAACAGTTGTTGTTGCTGGCATACCAATGGGTGCACCGCCTACGCCCACAGTTAAATCAATCGCAAAGCAAATGAATATAACAATTCCCGGTAGCGGCGGTGTCGTTGTTGGCGCTGCTGCTTCTGCTGTAACGCCACAATTTAGTACCATGGGCATTGCAGCTGCACAGAAGAGTCATCAAACTGGTGGTGTCGTCATCGGTGGCGGTGGTGGTGGTGGTGGTGTTGTTGTAGCTGGTGTTGTTGGTGGTGCTGGTGGTACACCCATACAACTACGTAAACAGCTGCCGAATCCGCATTTGCATCATCCGTATGCTGCCGCCGCCGCCGCAGCCGCTTCAGCTGCTACAAGTGGTGCTGTTGGTGCCTCTGCCTCACAGCTTGCTGCTGCTGTAACACAATCTGCGCTTATATTGCACAAGCACCCGCCTCTTTTAAATAGCATCGATGCTTTGCTGCTCGATGATCGTTTTCTAAATCGTTTTTTCCTTTATTTCACTTCATACGAGCGTCGTACACTCGCTCAGGTTTGCATTAAATGGCGTGATTTGCTTTATCGTAGTCCGCGTTATTGGTCCGGTCTGTTGCCAACGTTACAATGTCGTGAACTGCGGCAAATAGCCAGTTGCGATCGCGCAAAGCTTTATAATTCGTTAATACGTCGCGGCTTTCATGCGCTCGGTTTAGTTGGCGCTTCCGATGAGGATGCTCTCGATGTGGTTCATTCATTCCCGCTTGCTTCGAAGCATATACACTCGCTTAGCTTGCGTTGTTCGTCGATAAGCGATCGTGGACTGGAGACTTTGTTGGATCATCTGCAGGTAAGTTTTTTTTATGTTTGTTGCTTTGAATCATTTTTCTAGAAAAACTTTTTCTGGTAATGAGTCTTCTAAACCTTGAATGCTTGATTGCTAAACACTTGAGTCTCCTGCTATGGGCTCTGGTGTTTCGAAGTGATAATTTGAGTAATCCTTTAGAAGTTCACTGCCAAATTAATGTCTCTTTATTGCCAAAAAGTTATCGAGACTCCATCTAAAACAGTTGTACCAATTATTTAATGTAATTTTATTATTAGTTTAATCCAAAGATCATACAACGCTCCCAGTGTTTTTTAGTGGGCTATAATCATATCTGAATTAAACTCCATACTCTGGACACTTTTGCAAAAGTATCCAGTTTTAATTTACAGAGCTGCTAAGTGTAATAAATTCGACAATGATGTAACGCTCTAGCACTCTTCTTGACAAAGCTTTTCATAATAGTCAGTGGTGGGCAACAAATAGCTTTTAAAGATTCATTTAGTGGAAGCTTCCATAAATAGCTGACTGAGTTTTTAACAGGCTTGCGGTATGCTCAAGATAGAAAATAGAAAAATGCCTTCAATTAATGATCCTCCTCAACAAATCCAACACAGCAACCATGAGAGTCTGTGAGAATTTACTCTGCTCTTCCTAGGAAATTCTGCGGTGGAGTTTTTAGTTGTGTTTTGTCATTTGTATGCCTCCAATCAAGATTTGAATGGAAGCCTATTGTCAAATACATCTGATAGCCAATTCCGTTGAAATGCATAGAACCATACTACTACAATTCTTCATAAGAGAAGAGTGAGAGTGGAATACAATATTCAAATTCCAATATTTCACGATATTGTCTAATATACGGAGGAGCGCCTATCCGTTGAACGCAAAGTCAGCCTTATGTTGGGTCTTTGGTCTTAGAGGCTTTAAAGGAAATGAAGTTGCAGACAACCTAGCCAGGATAGGCTCGTCAACCCCTATGATCGGCCCTGAACATTTCTTTGGGCTCAGTTGGGCCGCAGCAACACTCTCCATTGAGAATTGGCGAGATGTTGCTCTAAAAAGCCTTCCCGGCAGGCTAAGCAGCTTGCTCTGCTAATCTTTTCCTAAAACTAATATTCATCTTAGACGTGCTGAACTAAGACTACGCACATGGTACCTTACGGGTCACAACGTTCTACAACTGAACAAAACGGGTCTGTTCTCCGAAACGAGTGTAGACTCTGTTTAGAAGATGACGAAACCAGTTCACATATCTTGTGTGATTGACCAGCCTTGGCTAGACTTAGATTCATGCAGTTTGATCACTGCATTATAATCCCTGAGCATATACTCTTCGAAGAACATTCTCAGTCTTATAAAAACAGCAGGAAATGTCCATAGTCTCATAACCTTACCATAACTGAGTCTGGGATAAAAAGACCTATCGAAGGTCGCAGTACCCATTCTTTTTGCTCAGGAAGCCCGCCAAGTCTGCATTCCGGCCTTAGTGCTGCGTGGAGACATTTGAAGGTGTTAGGCCTTTAACTTCGCTTTGACTACTTGCTTGTCTTTCGTCCGCGGTCCAGATACTACGTCAAGCTCTTATGGTTATGATTAATATCGGAGAAGGACATGATGTTCCGTAGGAAATTTATTCCTTCCAACGATGGTAGCCAATATTATTAAAATTTTCTTTGAAAAATAAATCAATTTTTAATAAAATAATTTATTAAAAGCTTTAAAAAATCAGATAATCAAATAATTTTTAAACTATTTCAAATCTAAAATACTCCTACAACTGTACTGGATCATATTAAGCTGTTTCTTTGATATTTTTAAATGAAACATATTTTGTTTTATTTTATATTTGCTGCTTGAGCCACTCAAGCAGCCTCACCGTTGCAACTTACGTTCCACAAATTCATCTAAGATTCGCCTGTTGCACCATCCATAGTATTGCGTTGCTGTGCCAAAACTTCCTTAACTTTAAGCAACATTTCCTGTTTAATTGCAGCTGGCACCATGGTGCGTGCCTGTGGTGTTACCGCAGCAATTAATTTCTCTACATCATCTTTTCCATGTTTCTGTAAAGTTTCACGACACAAAGCGCGTACATTATCACGCCAACCGCATTCATTTAAACGATGACACAGCAAATCCTTTAATTGTGCACGATCTCCAGTTTGAATGGTTAACGGATCAAAATTTGCGGCATCGGTACCAACGTGTTTACTATTTTCGGCCATATTTTTTTTCTACACGAATCTACTTTTTAATATTGTAAAAATATGGCTTATAAAATTATACAAAATGATATAAATCTGCAAGTTGACTTTGTTTTTGAAAAGTGTACCGAATGATGCAGCATAAAATTGATTAAATTTTCGTAGCTTTTCATATCTTAAATCTTAATTATTAATTCCATATAAATACTTTTCCATATCAAATTAAAAACGTATTTTTTTATACGCAAACAAAAACGCAATCTGTCAAAAGTTTGCTGATCCTTGGCCTTAATTACCTTCACACACACAATCAGGAAGGCAAAAAGAAAAATAAAAATAAAAGTTTTTCTACATTTAATCTACTCATTTCATAAGCAAATCCGCAGACAAGTTGTAATCCATTACAAAACAGCTTGAAGTCTTAGACCGGAGAATACGGAGAAGTAAATCATGAAGCGGCAAATATGTGTGTAGTTGTGTTGTGTTGTTGTGTTTGATGACAAGTCAGTCGAATGTTGTGGTTTTATGCTTTGAAGTACACACTACGACTTTTCTATTAACTTGAAGTGCTGCTGCATGAGTGTTTACGCCTCTCCCTCCCTCTCTCTATCAGTGAGTGTACTAAATATTGTTGCTAACTCTGTTGTTAAGTGAAATGGTGTGTGTGTGTGTGTGTGCCTGACGACTGTACTTTGTTTGCACTGGGCTGATAACTGACAACCAATTTCAACCACGACTGCTTGTCAATCAGTCAAGTAGCGTTCAAACAAAAACGAATAGAAACTTATTTATTGGGTTTATTAGAAACTTATTTATTGTGGAGTCTATTAGGAATCGAGACGTTGCAGCATTTAACAAAGCGGAAGTAAGAGACTGATTGAAGCACTCCAAACGCATTATTTCTTATCTGAGCAAGTTCAAAACTATTACAGTCTTTCTTAGCAGATCGAACGAATTTGCAAGGTTAGGCACTACGATCAATATCCTTCCTGGAAAGAATTCAGTCAAAATGCTGTGCTCGAGTTAAAAGTTGCTCACCAACGAAAAAATCCATTGAAGCTGCAAACTAAAAGTAGACCAACCTTGATACTTGTAGCTCTCTCTTAGCAAATTTTTTTTTTTTTTACTTTTCAGCAATACCTAAAAGAACATCACAGGTTCGTATACAAAAACGAGAATTAAGAATATTTCACCAGTTCAAATCAGGTGTGAAGGGTAGGACCTGGGGGTGACTTCTTTTGAGCCGCCTTGAGTGTTGACTGTTGTCGAGTAAGTTTATCGCTAACTGATTATCATGCTGCTCCAGTCTGGAGATGTAGCGGGTTCAGAATTTACAAATCTCATTTTGTACAGACGGTACGTCTAGATCTCTGTGGATGACGGAGTTTCTGACGAAGGTTGGTGCAACTATGATCCTGCGGAGCTGCTTGCTCTGAAAAGGCTGTCTCCACTGATTTGGATACCATAGGTCCATATAGGCTTAAACAGCGCTTTGTAAAGCAGAATTTTTGTTGCGAGTGCTCAGCTCAGATCTCCTGCCGAGTAGCCAGTTCAATTTAGCTAACTTTAGATTTAGCTGCTTCATTTTGGCTTCAAGGTTAGCCTGCCAATTTTAGACGCCTGTCTAGGATGAGGACCAGGTACCTTGCCTTGTCCACCACTGGGATGGAGAGCACCATGAAGGCTGCCTGGGGGACAGTTGAACCTGCGGGTCGCAAAAGTCATATGAAGCGACTTTTCCGTATTCACGGAGATGTTTTATCTCAGCAGCCAAGGTTGCAGCATTTCCAGCTGCCTTTGGACGATTTCAGAGGCCTCCGAGCAATCCGCTGCTGAGGCGATGTAGGCTGTGTCATCAGCATAGGAGGCAGCAAAGAGCTGGTCATGTTGAAGTACAGGTAGATCCGCAGTGAAGAGGGTATATAGGATCGGCTTTCAGTACGCTGCTCTTTGGAACGCCAGCCCTGACACATTCTATCCTCGAGTTAGAGCTTTTACACCGGACATAGAAGCATCTGTCCAGCAGGTATGGTTTGAGTGTTAGGTAATATGGAGCCAGAAGCAGGAGTTTGATTTTGTAAAGTAGTCCAGCATGCTATACTCGATCGAACGCCTTTTTCATATCTAAAAATACAGCGGAGGAGTACTTCTTAACCTCAATGGAGCAGAGGATCTTTTGAACAACGCGGTGGCATTGCTCAGGTGTACCGTGATGTCGCCGGAATCCAAATTGATAGTCTGGAATCAGATTGCCTTCTTCGAGTAACGTCAGAATTCTAGCCAAAAGTATTCTCTCGAATTATTTGGAGAGTTTCGACAGCAGACTGATTGAACGGTAGAGGCAACTTCAAGTTCCGGTTTTCCACGTTTCAGGATCATAATATCCTCCGCACACTTCCATTGAGATGGAAAGTGGCTTAAGTCAAAGAGCCTATTGAAGATATTAGCCAGCAACTGGACTTATTTCGACTGGAAGAAAACCAGAGACGTTCTTTTAATTAACAGTCTATGTCGCCTTAACTAAGATCTGTGTGGTGTTCAAATTTATGGCCTTAAGTGTTGGAAAGTGTTTAGCTTTCCTAGCTTAGCCTTTTAGGTTAACCTAACCTAGAAACTTTTTAATCTTCATAAGCCCGCCTATTGTCTCTTAACTAATACCTTTGGCAACCGCGAAAAGAAAACTTTCAAATACATCCAACACAAAAATCCCTTCCCAAAACATAAAGTTACATGATGTGTTCGGTAGCGTTTCAGTTACAGTTTATGCGCCTATTTATGTACAGCACTGACAAACGATTTGATTGCAAATTGCTGCTGGAAATTGTAGTTGTCACCAAATGTTTCCTCCCCATTCATCCATTCATTCTCCCACGTCTTAATGTTGACGTCAAACAATGACACGCATGGGACGCAGTCAGTTTCAAAATGACATTTTCATCGTTTGTCGTTCATCGTTTGCTCGAGCCAATTCAATTCAATCCAATTTCTTTCCATTTCATTCCATTCTATCGTTCGTCGTCTACTGTCACCATTAAATATAAAGCAAGTCAAAACCGCAACGTTTGAAAATTTGACCTTGGGGAAGACTAACTGTACTGAGCAAATGCATGCAACAAACGCAACGTACAAGCAAACAAGCCACCTTGTGAAGCCAAGCCAATGAATGAATGAGCAAAACCAGTGAACACAGGAATTGCATGGCGGCATTGAAAGACATGCAATGCAGCTTGATGTGATAAAATAGTTGCATACTTGCAGGCTCAGCGCACAAATTCAGTTTATAATTTTGTATGCGTGTGTCTGTGTGTGTGTGTATAATTTTATTGCTCTATCCAAAATATGACAAGGTTTTTAAATTAAATTCTCATGTGGAGTGGATTAATGTTTTTTTTTTTTTTTTGTATTTTAGCCAAGGCCAACATTGATACATTTTATTTTTCATTTAAATACTTAAATGAATTATAAAAAAAAAAAATTTTCATAGGCAATCTATGTGCGTTTAGCTAAAGTCCTCAGTCCCCCAACCGCCTTTTTTTTGTTTTCTAAAAAATTTTGTATCGTAAAAAACACATTTCTAAAAATCGTTGTTTCCGATAATTCGATTTCTT
This sequence comes from Leucophenga varia, assembly GCA_018903435.1. Lineage (NCBI taxonomy): Eukaryota > Metazoa > Arthropoda > Insecta > Diptera > Drosophilidae > Leucophenga > Leucophenga varia. The sequence goes on along the minus strand of JAEIFJ010000443.1, from coordinate 98,516 downwards.
TTGCCGTGTCGATTGTTTGAGCAAACGTAAATCGGTCCTGTAACGCAAACGCAACAGTAGTGAAAATAAAGTTTAATTTAGTTTAAATAAATAAAAATAAATATTAAAATAGGCGTTGATTTCGAAAACTCGATGTTTAATATCGTTTCGATTGTTTGAGCAATTGTTAATCGGTTCTAAGTATGACGCAAATAATTGTAGTAAAATATTTTTAAAAAAATTCACGTACTTCAAAACCACAAACATTTTTATTTAATTTACATTTTAATACATTTTTCCATTAAATATATTCGCATTTCTTTTATCGCGTGTCGAGGCTATTGTTGAACTCAGTTGACCCATAAAATTATGCTACACATTTCTTTTCAAATAGTTTTCGCTTTAAAAATTGTTTTCATTTCACGATTGTATTTTTGCGCAAAGCCTTTTTTTTGCTGTTGCGGCCACAACAGGAAAAAGGAAAACGGAAATGCATTTAATTTAGTCAAAGTGCGCATAAAGAGATGAAGTATGAAAACAAAAGGGAACAAAACGAAAAGAGAAATGGAATTTAAGTTAAAGCATACAAATAGCAATTTAGAAAAAAAAATCCCCAAACGGAAATGAATTTGGTGCATGCCACTAAGCGAAAAAAAAATGTGGAAAAAGAAAATTTGTTATACTGCAAAATGTAGAAGAAAAATATCTTTGCCGCATTGCAAAAATATGCCATAAGCTAATTTAAAGTTGATTAAACATGAAGACAGTGTGTATTAAAGGAACCAAATAATTTGTATTACGTATACGCAGCGTAATTTATAAAAAAAATAATAAAAAAAAAAAAACACCATTATAGAGTCTCTAATTAGATCTTACGCTCTCTTTCTTAGGGTACCCAAAAAATCCAACACTTTTCAATTCAATCAAAAGTTCCTGATCATTGCCAACAGCCTTATAGATGGCACGTTCAAGTTCATCGTATTGGAAATGTGGCGGAAATGGCATATTATCGAGTCCCTGAAACAGTACATTGCCACGTTCATTGCCAACAACAACAGTGCGTCCATCACGATTGAAACTATGAAGAAAAATGATAAAAATTTAGAAAGTAATTTTGTTTAGAGGGTTCTCCTTTTATTTTTTTTTACCAGAATGTTGTATTATAAGATGAATCCATGGGATGTGATGACATTGGCTTTAGTATATTACGTCGGATATCCCAAATTTGTAAACTTTCACGCGTCAGTGATAATATAACAGTTGAGTGTGTTGGACTCCAGCTAGCGCAGTTTATGGGCATAAATTCAATGCAGAGTTCAATGAGTGGTTTAAAAATGCCATCGATCCAAATGCGCAAGTACCTAAATAAAATTATTCGTAAAAGTGAAAGGGTAAAATTTATTTAATTCCAGGAATGAACCCTTAAAAGAGTGACCTTTGAAAAGAGCGGAACCTTTGAATGATGGCCCCTAATAAAGAGTTTTAAGTTTAAAGAGGATTTCCTATTAAGAGCCCAAACTATTAATGGTTCAGTTTATTCAGAATCTATTATTTTAGGGAGCACCCCATCATGGGCCCAGTAAATTAAACTTATTTAATATAAGGGAACACCCTATTAAAGTTGATTCAGGATCTAGCATATCAGGGACCATCCTCTAAAGTTCCTAGTTTATAAAGGATGTATCATATTAGGGATCATCCTACTATGGGCCCATGTAGGGCCGGGTTTATCATAAAGACCACCCTTTTAAGAGACCACTTTAGGGCCCACCTTTAAGGGACCACCCTTTTAAGGGACCACCCTTTAAGGGACCACCCTTTAAGGGACCACCCTTTAAGGGACCACCCTTTAAGGGACCACCCTTTTAAGGGACCACCCTTTTAAGGGACCACCCTTTTAAGGGACCACCCTTTTAAGGGACCACCCTTTTAAGGACCATCAAATAAAGAGTCCAGTTTTTTTAGAATCTATCATATCCATATTTTCTACCTATTTAGGGGCGACCCAACTAAGGGGCCACCAGTGCACTTCTTAAAAAGGAACTTTCTCAATAAGAACACACCCTAGTAAGTACCCACTTTTTTTATGGTCTTATTAAAGAACCACAATATTAAGAGTTCACCGAATTAAGGGTCAACCCTATTATGGTCCACCATTTTGCATATCCACTGTATTAAAGATTCATCTAAATAAAGTTCAGTTCCCAAATAAAGGTCCAATACAAAAATTAAAGGTTCAAATAAGACACAAATTTTTAAGGGTTAAACCCTTCAAAAGCACAAACTATTTAGTGCCCAACGTATATAGCACCCAAGGTAATCCAAATTTATTTACTCACCAATCACTGCCACAGGTGAGAAATAGTTTCGGTGACCACGGTGAGAACTCCATGCTGAGTACGCTACCATCATGACACTTGAGCACCTCCAAATATTGATGTTGATAATTTGTTGAACACTTATGTATGCAACCCTCATCGGTGAGCACGTAATATATATCCGGATATAGTGGATGTGTTACCATATTTAAACCCTGTGGATTACGATTCGCTTCACATTTGACCGTGGTTTGTATAGCAGCGACAATGCCCTCTGGTACGCCCTCAACACGTTCCAAAGTCATTTGATTGAAACCCAACAAATAAGGACTTTTTATAATGCGATAACGCGTAACAGAACCATCCTGCGATAGGCTTAAAAACGGATCAATTTCATTAAAATCACCCGATTCCGATTGTTTAATCCAACGTATAGCCACTACCGGAGCACAACTGGGTGAAGTACTACGCTGTGAAATAGCAATTGGAGCATCAGTGTGACTTGTTATATCACGCACCTCAACGGCACCATCAAATAGACCAATTGCTATTAAACTGGGTACAAACGGTGAGAAGCGTACAGCTGTCACTGGTATTGTATAGTAGAAAGCACGTTCCGGTTCACCGGGATTTTTAATGCTCCAAACAAAAGATCACCGCTGCTGGGCACATGTTTCGATGAGAACGAATAAATGCCATAGGCAACAGCAAAGATATCACCATTCGTAGGACAAAAGCTAATATCACAACAGGCCTTACGCTCCCGATTGCTCGGTGAGGGTATACAGCGAAAGAGCAGATTGGCGCCATAATTATAAATGGCATCCTTATTGTAACGATTCTCACCGTCAAAATTACGAAAACGACGCATACCAGCCTCGTGCAAATTACCCGAAAGCGTGCGTCCCATAATCATTTTAGCCAATTGAAAACGTTGATTGAAATAAATTGGATTATCGGTGCCGGCTACCACTTTAAGCTCGCGTCTGGTCTCCTCAACTGCGGAGATAGTCGATTGACGCGACATGCGCGACATGCGTGAGTTACGTGAGCCATCTATGGAATTATAAGTACGAAAATCTTCAAATAGACTCGGTTTGCTTATCAGCTGATGTAGTGTATCGTACATTTCGAAATTGGACACATAACATGCGACAGTGGCATGCGTTACCATTGTTGTATTCGCTTCACGTGTTTTCATCAAAATGCTATCCGTTTGTGCATCTGCATCGGAACGGCGTCGCACTTTTCCCTTGCCCGTTGTCATATAATCATAATAACGATTATCCTTTTCCACCTCATCACCTTCTTGCGTGCCACGTTCTGCTGTGGTCGTATTCTGCGAGTATAAATCAAAATCTTCCGTTTTCTTGAGCACAATTTTTATAAAAGGTTTCTTATATGGCACCGCTTTATATTCAAACTCATCTGTTGGCTTCTGATCGGCCAAATCAAAGTTGATTTTTTCTTGTGCTACTCCGGCAATAATCTCCTCGATTGATTGTTTCATCATTGTTAAGCCACCAATGCGCGCACTAGAACGTCCACGCTGTGATGTTGTTATGCTCCTCTGACTGTGCAGCGTTGTGAGTTTCTCCAGCTGCTCTACGACTTTTATGCCAAGCGATAAAAATTTATCGCTCTCCGTAATTTCGGGCATATCTTTTGGTGTTAAATTAATCTCTTCGCCATGCTCTTCTTCGATTATCTGTTTGAGAAATTGTTTGGTGGCACGCAGGCATGATTTATTTCAGGGACTTACCTTGTATTTCTCACGTTCTTCTACATCATTCTGTAGCTCCATAATATAGGTGTAACCAACAACTTTTTCATCTTTAACTGTTGATCCTATAGAGGCTATAGTGCTCGCCACATGTGTTACTTTGTGAGTTACTTTGCGTTTTTTATCCTAAATGATTACCAAACAAATTAGGTCCCTTTACTAAAATAGATTTTAGTTTATATTAAAATTAGACTTACCATATTGAAAATATTTGTATATAAAAATTAAATTCTTTGAAATTGGATAGAACTTGTTTGTTTTATTTTTTTAAATCGTCTTTAGTTTTGTTATTTAAAAAAAGAAAAGATATTTTTATTTAAAGATAAAAGTTGTGGACTGCTTTGATTTTTATTTTTATGAAGTTTAACAGAGGTAAGTTTTTTTTAAAGATTTTTTAAAAAGAATGGGGTGAAAAAGTAGTCTTATACAGTCATGGAGATCGGATCATTTATACGACCTATAATCGTACAGTTAACTAAAGCGACAGGTCTTTCAAACTTGAGGAATAATAAATATACTTTATGAGGTCTTCCACACATACTCTGTATCCGTACTGTGTAGAAGCTAAGTTTTTTTAAATGTTCCAGATATTCCTCTGTCTGTCCGTCTGTCTGTCAGTCCGTCTGTCTGTCTGTATGTTTCTAGGCATCTTTTTTTTGTTGAAGATATAAAGATATTAAGATGAAATTTGGAACTTAAGCTTTTCTCGGTAACGACTATGTTAAGTTCGAGAATGAGAGTGCCACGCCCATTTTAAGGTATAGCCCCCATACAAACTTACCGTTTTTTTTTCTCGATTTTTTGTATAAAAATACTAATTATTTATGAATGTATTCGCTCCCAATCGGGTAAAAACATTTCTTTTGTCATCCAGTGTTAAAACCAAGATACCACGCCCTCTTTTAGGCATAGCCCCCATATAAACTGTCCGTTTTTTCTCATTTTTTTGAATGAAAATAGTTATTATTTATGCATATATTGACTCCAATTTGGCTAAAACACTTCTAATGTCATCCAATGTCAAATCAGATGTGCCACGCCAATTTTTTGGTATAGCCCCCTTACAACCTTTTCGTCCACTTTCGAATTTTTGTATCAAAATGGTTATTATTTATTCATGAATTTACTCCACATTGGGTAAAAACTCTTCCAATATCATGGTGCCACGCCTTTTTTTAGGTGTTTCTCCCATACTAACTTACCGCCCATTTCCAGATATTTTCGAAAAATATGTTATTATACATATCTGTATTTTTAGCTCAAAATTTTAAATTAATATTGTGTGTAAACTTGGGTGACCACTGATGATTACTCATAAACTCTTTAAAGATTCGTGTGACGGGTATTTAAGCTTCGGTTCTACCGAAGTTAACGTTTTTTCTTGTTTTTGCTTCTATTTGTCGGTCCAAATTTTGGAAATCCCCTAAACACGACTAACCATCATTCAAATGCGCTCAGCTTCAAGTCTCTACATCTATTTAATCCAAAGATATGCCTTTTTTTCAAGGCTTCCATTAGGCCCCGGATCAAAATTTTCTAAAATCCCGTCTTAGTGCTCACCTGAATTAAAAAATCCCTTGAACATGTCTTAAATATATTTTTCCATCTTTTAAGCCTCTACTTCTATTCAATTCACAGATATGGCTTTTTCGGTTTCAAGGCTCCCAATAGGGCCCCGGTCAAAATTTCAAAATTAACTTACCATCATTACTCCTCCCTTCTATCGGTCGAGGCCTTCTCGAGTTATGGAGTGACAATCAAAATGTACACCTTTTTTTATATATATATATGAAGACTAGCTGAACTACCCGGCCTTGCTCGGGTCATGTACATTTAGCAAACTTCAATTGTCTAGTTTAATTATTGGCAAAAATATGATATTTTTTGGTTCGTTTATATGGTACCACGCCCTCCGCCCAATTTTTTAATGCATTATACTTATTTTCTGTGTAGTAACATGTAAACCGAATTTCATTTCTCTTGTTCAATTATTTGCAAAAATAGGATGAATTTTTTTGATCGTACGCCCACCTCTCACGCCTTGTACTGATTTTCAGTTCCATCAAATACTTGTAACAATAAGATGAATCTCTTTATCGATTTTATGGGTATCACGCCCACCGCCTGTTTTTCTAAAACTACATATGTCCTTTCTTTTAAGTTGGACCAAGACATGCACATCTACAAAATTGCATTGAAATCGATTGAGTTGTTTTGTAAATATTCAATGAATTTATGATCGATCCTATAGGGCCACGCACACCGCCCCAATTTGAGGTATGAAATATAATTTACATCCTATTTTCAGACCTACTGAATATACACTCTAAATTCCATAAGAGCCAAGAGTCAAGCCGTTTCGGAGGACACAAGACATTTTATATATTAGATTTACATATCTCTGGGTATATTTTCTACCTTTTCCACTGAGACTCTGAGAAAGCTCGATGTTAGCCACAAACAAATTTCAAGCATCAATAAATAGGGTGGTTGCCCAGTGTTCATAATAAATTTGCGTGGAATATTTATTTGTTAAAAGCCAGTGGTGGGTATATACTTACTAACATATTCTTCAGCGTCATAACGTGTGGTATAAAGACTGAAAAAGTGCCCGCCAATGCTCAAGGCACTCGAAAATAAACTTTATGTTGATTAGCTATAATCTTTAAAGCTTTATTTCTGCTGAAACAGTGTACATCACAGCTCAAGTTGCTCTTATATTTAAGTTGATAAGTTAAAATCTTTAATAATTTAAGGTGCCCACCACTGGTCAAGACTCTCTCTGTTCAGTTTTAAATTGATCTAGTTAAAATCTTTAATTTTTTCTTTAAATCAGCGGTGCACACATACTAACAAATGCTCTAGCTTCGCAACGCGTTGTATAAAAATTAAAAAAGTGCTCACCACTGCTAAAATTCATCTCATACAAATAATAAATACATAAAATTAACCTAAATTCGACACGTTTCATATACCAAAAAAAAAAAAAAAAAAAAAAAAAATTTGAAAATTATTATAAAATATTTACACAAAATTTAATGAAATTTATTTCATGCTTTGAAGTGTATTTTGAATGCAAATTGATCGTATCAATAAATAATTTCAAAGGCAGAATTAAACAAGACACGAGACAAATTTCTTCAAAAAATATTTCACTAAAAATTTAAAAATATAAAATACGAAAATTCGCAAGAATTTCGCATGAAATAAAATGGCAAACATTTTTTTTTTTGATAGATTAAAAATGAGTTGGCGTTGGGTAAAGATGTTCGCACACACACATACAGATACACACACACATGATGCATGGCATATTCATTTTGTGAAGTAGTTTGTAAACATAGAAAAACTGATGTGCTCATCATGAGATACATTTTGTGTGTCTGTCAGCATTTTTTTGTACTACTTTCTCATTTTCTTAATTGTGTAGCGTATTAATGCTTTAGTTTAAATAAAATAAAATAAAATTTCTTATTTAAGAATGACGTTGACAATGATGACGAAAATGATGGCACACTTTCATTTTTACGTTTCATTTAAAATTGTATCTTACAGATATAAATTTAAAAAAAATATAAAAAAAAAGATACAAAATTTAATTTGTGGAAAATGTGTGTGTTTTTTTCATTTGTTCTTTTTAAATTCGAATAAAATTGCAAATGTGTAAGACAAAAAAGTTTTGTTTAATTCCAAAAAAAAAGTTTTATTAAACAAATTAAAAATTTGTCGCTGTCAAAGTGAAGGAAAGAACAACTACAACTCCCAATTGAGTTTTTGTTTTACAATAGTAAAAACAAATTAAAGAGTAAAAAAAAAAAAAAAAGAAGAAAATAATAAAATGTTGTCGAAACGAAATTAAAAGGACGCAGTACAAAAGCGAAAAGACATATAAGAGTGACAGCACAATCGAGTATATACAACATCCGGCATAGAGCGTTATTTAGATTAGCATAGTCGTGCTGAACTTTAAGCCATGTCGAAAAAAAATAAAAAAAGATGCTTCAAATGTATTCAAGCGAAAGGACAAACAATTGAGACTGAATTTAGCGCGTTTGTGTAGGACGTGAAAAAAAAAAAAAAAAAAATTGTTTATATCTTTTTTTGTTGAATTTGTGTCATTTGGGCGTTTCTTTTTTCATTTGTAAACAATTTTCGTGCTTTGAGAGCACTAAATTTTTATTGTACTTTTACTATTTCGCTTTGACAGTTTTGTTATCTATTGATTTTTTTTTTTTTTTTTTTCCCTAATTTTTTTTTTTTTTTATTTTAAATCCATCTGTAAAGCTGCAAATGACTTTAAGTGCTCGTTTTTTTTATTTTTATTTGCAATCAGTTTTTGTCCTTCTGTCAATTCGTCTAAAACCATTTACATTGGAGCCACCATACTTGGCATTTTGTTTCTTCAGAACTTTCTACCAAAATTTATTGAACTTTTTTGTGAGAAAAACCATTTAAATAAAATTCAAGTTAAACGTGAACAAGTTTTCTGAATTTGGTTCACTTCAAACCACCATTACAAAGAGCTACCATTCAAAGTTATACAAAAATTTAAAGTTTATATATAAATTAATTTCATAGATACTAAATTTGCTGATGATTAAATCATATTTCAAAATTTTGTTGACTAATTTGTATGCTTCATATTGAACTTCTAAAATCTTAAATTAGAATTCAAGGATCCAAAATTTAAAAAAAAAAAAAAAAAATTGTCTACCATATTAGATCTGTCATTCTTAGTTTTAAAAATCTAGTCTCAGATCTGAATTCAGGGAGAATCTGATCTGAACTCCGAAACATGGTTGCATGGTTGTGTAAATTTTTACAAAGCATTTTCTAAGTCTTTTTTTATTTATTAAAATATAATTCCGGTCGCACAGTGGGCCAAGTGATTTGTCTAGCGGGACAAAAGTCGATTTTTAGTATTGTTAAATTCAATATTTTGGTATTTGATTTTAACTGAAAATACTCGTCTGAGCTTGTAAAAGCTGGTATAAGAGCTGTCAAATATTTTCCTGATCAGCTGCGAGCTTTCAAACGAAACATATGTTTAGCACGTGGCATGTAAATATTTGGTTGCACTTTTGGATGTTTGTTGATTGGTCTTCAACTTAAACAAATTAAAGCAAACAGATCCAATAACTTTTGTTTTCTTTTAGAAAAGATATGTATTAAATAAAAAAATATATGTTTGTGACCTGTCTATTCGTGTGTAGCAAAATAAATGTGTTTGAAGTATGTTGTTTTATCAAGTATGGTTTTGGGCCTTATACCAACATCTCTGGGCTATAACTTGCGCTATTCAATCGTATTCAAGCTAGTATTAGCATTTATGTATCGTATGAGTCTTTGTGGTGTTAACGTGTTCAAAATGGTAGCCATCTTCGTCCATCTGTTAATTCTATTACACTTTTAAGGTGATATGTCGGTCAAGAGCGCATGCTGTATACCACTTGGCTTGGCGAAAATATAGCCACAAAGAAAGTTATAGTTTTAAAAGAACTTTTATTTGGTACAATTTTAAAAAACAGAAACCTATCAACAAAGGAAATCGAGAAAATTACCAAAAAAATTACAAACTTTGTAAGCAGGCTTACAGAAAAGTGGAAGGCATGCCAACACAACAAATCACTCTTTGAAAAAAAAAATCAGAAATGGCTAGATGATGCGCTCTTTTTGTATAGAATTACGTCAAATTCAGACATGGGTCGACCCAAGAAGGATTTCGGTGATCTCTGCCCTAAAGCACAGACCAGAAAAGTGTTAAGTCTGGTAAAGGAAACCACGTGCGATGAATTAATGGTGGCAGCAAGCTCCAGCCTGTGTAAATCTGGAATGCGAACCGCAAAAATCGTTACAGAGCTTAATGCAAACGAGACTGCAGGACAAAAAATTAAAAGGTCATTGGACGCACAAATAAAATTGCCAAATCCATACTCACCTGAAGAAGCTCTGGCTCTATAGTGCTAAGGAGAGGAATGCTTACAGACTCCCAATAAAAAAATGGCAAGCTTGAGGTGAAGATAAGGCAAAGGTAGAAGCTAGGAAATCTGAAATCCAATTCCAACTTAGAAAGCAAATGGGCTTATTGGTGGATATTCCAGTGGGTAGTAGTGGCAATACCAACAATGGAAATACTGCCAGACGGCTTTTTAGCCAACCAAGTTTAGTAGCCGGCATTACTGGAGTTAGCGAAGCTCTAATGTATAGGTTTAGTGTTATATTAAGGGTAATGACTTGTGGATATCAAGTCAATACTGATTCATTCAGCTCATATGCCATGGAAACAGCTGAAATGTATGTCGACAAATATCCATGGTTTTACATGCCGTCATCTGCACACAAGGTTTTAATACATGGAGTGGACATCATCAACAATGTAGCACTTCCTATTGGTATAATGTCCGAAGAAGCACTTGAAGCTAAGAATAAGGATTTAAGGAATATACGCTTAAACCATTCCCGTAAGGACAACAGGAGTAATACAATGGAAGATGTTATGAATGGATTACTTGTTTCATCGGATCCTCTTATAACGAGTCTCTCCAAAACAACAAAAGCCACTTTAAAAAAATTAATTTGTACAAAACCGTTTCAGGATTGCTAAATAGTTTTAAAAAATCTTTTTAGTGACTCGGATTCATCTGATTCCGATTAATTTTTGATCAGACATACAATACCATGTACCCAAAGGGTAAAAGGGTATGTTAAGTTTGTGCAAATGTATGTAACAGACAGAAGAAGCCAAGATAGACCATATAAAGTATATATATTCTTGATCAGCACTGGAAGGGGAGTCGAACTAGCTATGTCTGTCTGTCCGTCCGTCTGTACGTCTGTATGTCTGTCTGTCTGCCGTATGAGAGAGACTATCTCGGAGACTATAAGAGATAGAGCCACCATATAGACTCTCCAGAGTCGTCAAGTGTTCACTTGCAAATGGTTTTTCTATAGACCCATTTTAAGGGGTACCCCCCAAACAAATTTACCCCAAAATTTTGGGTTTTTGCACAAAAAACGTTACTGCTTCTTTCTTTTAGGAATTTGGTATAAATAGTCCCAATAAAATGTAGCAATTAGAGTAGGACCAACAAAATTTTAGGTATAGCCCCCATACATATCTAAACCATAATGTTGTGTTTTTGCATAAAAACGTCACTGTTTCTTATTCTAAAAAATCTTAATTTGTTATAAATTATGCCTATGATAGTCCCAATGAAATATAGCAATATGGGTAAGACCATAAAGATTGGGTACAGAGTATCTTGCAGTCGAGCAAACTCGACTTCAGCGTTCTTTCTTGTTTTTTGTATAAAAAAAGTGGGGGTTAAGTGAGTCACTTGAAAAAAATACTACAAAAGATGTTATAAACAAGAACAACAGAAAAATATATTCATATTTAAAATAAATTTCTTCATAAATTAAATATTTTTCAAGAATTCTGATCTTCAAAAAGTGCCACGCCCATTTTTAGGCATAGCCCCCATACAAATTTTTATGTTTTTTTTTTATAAATGGTTAATTTGTGAATCGATTTGCGTCAACCACAGTAACAACACTTATAATAGCACCCCATTTTTGTAGAAGGGCCCAAGGTGGGTTCACTCTTGCATATAGCCCCCAAACAAGTCAACCCCCAATTTTTTAGTTTTTATTAGAAAAATAATGTATTTATGAATCGATTTGTGTCAAATACGGTAATAAGACTTCTATTATAAACCCATGTTTAGAAAATGGCCCATGGTTGAGGTGGGATCACTATAACATATAACCCTTATAGAAATTTATCTCTAATTTTTGAGTATTTGTATAAAAAAATGTTTATTTATGAATCGATTTATTTCAAATATCTTCAAAATACTTATTGTAGGCTCTTTATATTCATATTCATTCAAGAAGTGATAGTCTAATCATCATGTGACGGGTATTTAAGCTTCGGTTCCATCGAAGTTAACGAAATTTTTTGTTTTAAATAAAGTTGGGTAAAGTGAGCCACTTCAAATTTTACCTTGAAATTTATAAATATCAACAAAAATGCTTTTGATGATTATTTGTTGCTTCTTTATGTTTTTTAAATAAGGTTGGGTAAAGTGAGCCACTTGAACTTATACTCTTTTATTTTGAATTTAATAATATATATATAATATATACTAATGAATTGTTTCTACTACAAAAGTAAACAAAATCACACGTCTTATGAAACAAGTGTTTATGTTTCCAAAACATAAATGGCTTGGCTCAAGGCATACCAAACAAATAGCATAAATTTGTTAAAACACATGAAAAACTAAGTGGCTCTTTGCACCCCACATCCTTCGCATTTCGAACATAAAAATTAAAAAAAAAAAAAAAATAGAGCAACTTTAGTTACCTTTCTTGGATTAAAAGTTAGCAAATAAAATGCACACGTTGCAGCAAATTGATTTGTAATACCAACACAACTACTTTTTCCATTTTATTACATAAAATGCAAATGCAGCTAGAAAAACTAACCAAGTAAAAATGCTACAAATACCAGGAAATGCCACAAAATGCATAAATGGTGCACATTGTAGCAAAAAAATCTATTGTTTAATTGTTTATAAGTTTCCCTTTGTACTATAAACTTTTATGTGTTATATTTTTTTTCGTCCTTTTTTTTTTTTTTAAATGATAATAGATGCATTTACGCCATACAAATAGCCGCAAAAAATATTAAAGAATAAAAGCTAAATAAAACAATAGTAACAGCAAATAAAAACAAACAATTAGACTACAACACCAAACACAAAGAATAAACGCAAATTGTACGCAAAAAAAAAAAAAAAAAAATGGCGTCCGGAAAATTTGTATACAAATTATTTCACATTAAATTAAATGTTTGTGCCACACACACACACACACATAATGACGTCCGGAAGCAGAACTCGATTTGAAAAGCAAATAATAAATAAGTTTTTAATTGAAATCGTTTCTGTGATTGTGATGAACTCACAATTTAACCTTTTGACCTTTTTTTTCATGCGGCTTGTGTCACATTTTCTTCAATATTGACCGACCCAAAGCAACTGAGTTCATCGAATTTCACCACTTGTAGGAAAAATTCTTTTTTTATGTATTTTATATAAAATAAAAAGCAAACAAGAATCTTCAATCAGAAATCTAAGTCAATTGTTTGCAAAAGTCAATTCGTGTCTTTGAGGTTCTGCACATATTTCTCTCACAATTTTCTTGTTATTTTTTTTTTTTTTTATTATTTTATTGCAGTCTTTTATCGCCCTTTTTCCTATATTTGAGTTGGCGACGACGTTCAGTCTCGACGACAAAACAACTTTTGCCATAAACTGAACTAAACTCGAATAACACTTAAGAAAAAAAAAAAAAAAATAGAACCTTTGAAAAGTCAGAAAAGCACATAAAAAAATGAAAAACTTTTTAGTCATTGTTGTCGTTTTAGTAGAAAAATACATAAATACAATTGGCAGTAAAGCGAAAATTATGTAATTCAGTTAAAAATTAGTAGCAGATGAAAGTTATTAAAGTAGTTTAGAAAACTTTATAAACTCAAAATCACATAGGAATACGGCAGATGCTACTCCTTTTCAATGTACTTAGTATGTCTGTGTTGTTGGATGAAGTTTGGTGGGTATTTCAAAAGGTGATGTCAAGCGTAACATTGGTACTATATGAGAGTGAATGAGTTAAGAGAATGCTCGGTTTTTTATTTAGTATTGCGAGTGCAAAAGATGTGATGATATATTTGATTTATTCTGACGGTGGTACGAAACATTGAGAGAGGAAGAGCACTTAACATAACCTTGTATAATTGAAACATAGTACAGAGTATGATACAATTACTAAAGGTACTGGCAAGAGCATTTTTTTTTCTCTCAGTTTTGCATACAACAGCAGTCGTGCTGCGTTTGTCGAAGTGAAAAAGAAATAACACCAAAGAGGAAACAAAAAATATTCTATCTTCTTTATACTTGTAAAACTGAGTAAATAGAGAAAAACTGCCATCTCTTTCGTACGCATATATTTTATAACTTGGTTACAAATGACCGTTTGCCACTACATTTGGTAATTGTATCATGGTATGGAGCATCGATTTGTAATGAAAGCTTTTTAAGTTAAGAGCTACGCTCTGCAATGGAGCAACACTGATCGAAGTTGGCATGGTTCCGATTAACGTACTTTTCGGAGAAACCATAGAAGTTGTCGAAGCGCAAAGGTAGAGAGCAGTTTGCACAGAAGCCACGAAACGCAACATAGAAAGATAGCAGAGCAGATCATATAACCCAGCTTAAGATAGGTGGACACACGGATTCATCCCTGGCAGTTTTAAATATCGAGGACGACTTCTACCTCAAGAAATTTCTAAAATCTTCTTGTAAAGGTTTCAATAGGATATCAAGGCTACAAGGCCACATCAACGCCACATGTATACTGTGCTAAAGATGCTGAGCACAGTATTCCATTGAAATGGCGAGAAATAAACATAGCTGCATTGCAGTTAAAGACTTTGCAGCTAACTCAATAAAAGAGCTTAAAAAAATGTTTGCTTGTTCCGGTTCTGGGCATTCTAATAAATCGCTAAGAGAGCGGCTAAGCTACCGGCTTAACAAGAGGCTGTTTCCTAACTGAAAGATCATGAACAAAAGGCAATACTAACCAAAATCATTAACAAAGCGCACCAAAAATTTTGAAGTTTATCAAAATTCAAATGAAAATTAAAACTTTTCCATATCCAAATATTTTCCTGTCAACGGATTTTGGGACCGGGTTTTTAGAAATCTTGGGATTTCAGGACTGGTATATTTTAGACATCTGGGATTATTTCTGGGTTTGTTTAGAACGCATATGGTTTTTGAAATATCTCAAATTTCTGCTCAATTTTATGCCTTTTCGTAAGAACCTTCTACAAAGTATTCGAAAATTAAAAAAAAATAAGTCTTCTAAAATCGATGAAGTCAATCTCAAGTTATGGCATGTCCACTCAAAAAGTGATTATATTTTATATATATAGATTTTAAGGGTGCCCACAACCGGGCACAACATTTGCATTTCCCCTAAAAATTATTAATTTACTAAAAGTTGAGTTTCTAATTGACGGTATGCACTAGATTCCTTTAGTGAAAGTTAGTCTAAGTAACTTCTTGCTGTCATTTGATTAAAAGCTATGAGCGAAAAACATAAGGGTGTCCACAATAGGCACACTTTCCCTACTGAAATTGTGAAGTAGTGTTGGCAAGAAAACACTTTCGGTGATTTATTCACAGTGATTTAAAAATCGCAATGTTCCAATGCGACTTAAGTAGCGACTTGCGATTTTCTAGTTCCTTATTGAACATTTTCATTTATCAACGATGTTGTGTGTCGCTTTTCGCGAACATTGAAACCGTTCATTTATCAGTGATTGGTGTTTTTATCATGCTTCATATTCGCTTCCACACCGAACCTGTACAAATTCGTTAGTACATTTGCCAGTCACTTGATTCGTCAAAATGTGCAATTCACTGAAAGCGCGATCTATTAAAACGATTGGAATGGTAAAAACGCAATTGCAAAAAAATATTAAGGAGAAACGAAGTGAATTCTGACATTTTTTTTTATACAAAAAAGTAAAACAAACGGTAGAATGCCAAATGTTTTCTGCCAAATCGTTGCCCAAAACAAGTGTGACTAACTTAAAACGGCAATTGCATAGGAAGCAACAAAGACCACAATTGTGTTATTATTTTTTTTTGCAATTTCAATTTTACAATAAAAACAGTGTTTTACTTTTCAATGAACTAAAACAAAGTCGGTTTGTTGTGTTGGTGTAGCGAAACAATTTATTTATTCGCGAATAGTGAACCTGTTCTAATTTCGGTGATTGTTTTTTCGCTAACTGCGCTTTTATCACTGTTTGCAGTCACTGCAATTTTCAAGTCGCAGTCGCTAAAGACACTGCGACTTAAAAAATCACTCTTTTTGCCAACACAAGTTTGAAGTGTGTATATTTCTTGTTATTTTCTCTGAGTGACATTCAGTTTACTTCACACACCCTAATATACAACATAAAGATCGACCACCTTGCAATCCACTTGAATGCAGCAAAAGGATTACCCCCTTTGCAATCCACTTGTAGACTGCAAAAGGATCGCCCACTTTGCAATCCACTTGGGATGCAAAGGGGTGGCAATAGTTCACCGCCTTTGACAAGCCAATGTTAAAGTAGCCGCTAAAATGCATTGCTGGTGGGTTGCCGAGTAGGCGGTCACTGCCACAAGTGGTCGGTGAAGTGGTCGACCACGTATATGCTACGATGAATTAAAGGGCATTTACTTACTTTTGCACATAATACGCTATTTATTGCTTTCTGTGCAGAATATAAAAACCACTCGCAACGTGATGAATTAGCTCAGAAATATTTCGCTCCACTTTTTATATATTTTATATTGCTGACCATTGTGTATAAAAGCAAATAAAAATTATTTATCCAATATAATTCGCCATTACTTTTTTTGCTAAAAAAATACAGCTGATGCGCTTTAAAATATTTAAAATATTTATATAAAAAGAGCGCGTGTTCCCCCAAAAACATAAAACAATGACAGACATAAAGCAAATATGTATTGCAAAAATATAAAATGATTCAGAAATTCATATATGCTGCTGTGGCTGTGGTTATGGCTGCTGCTACTATTTTTGTTGTTGTTGTTTTTTGAAATATTTATTTTGAACGTAGGCGGATTGTTTGCAAGTGGTCCCAAAAGAATAAATAAATTTTTCGACTTTATGAGCTGCTGTGGTGAAGTGCTAATGAACGACACTAAATGTCTGTGAAAAAAGAAAAAAATATATACTTAAAAAAGATACATACTATATACAGTAGGGTGGTCCAAAAATGTATGGAAAATATTTTTTTGAAAAATTTTTATGCGCTCACTCTCTACGATTTTTTTATATCAAAAATAAGAAGAACGGTATTTTTCTTTTTTAAAATCGGATAATGTTTAATGGTGTCGTAAAGCCTCTGAAGTTTCCATGTATTATACATGAGAAAATATTATTTCTTCGTAGAAACCTGAAAATGAATATTTTTTAACCGAAGAAGAACCTCCAATCATTTTTATTTAATTTTAAAATAATTTATTTTTTTTAAAAATAATAAAAAGTATTGTTTTTAGTTTTCTTTTTTTTTTAATTCTCTAAAAAATAGGTAAAATTAAAAAATTTATGATTGGACGTTATTTTACGATAATTTATGAAGAGAAACGTGCTTTTCCGGGTAAAAATATTTATTTGCAGATTTCTACATTAAATCTACAAAATAGTGTTATTTTCCCATATATAATACATGGGAAAATTCAGGAGCTTTTCGGCATTATTAAATATTATCCGATTTAAAAAAGAAACAAGAAAAAAGGTTAACTTCGATGGAACCGAAGCTTATATACCGGTCACACATATATTTAAATTGTTAATGTGTTATCATCAGTGGCTTAAATAGAACTTTGAGATGGAATGGGAGTGGGTCAATGGTCTGATGCAACTCACGTTGTGTGGGGCCTATGCCAAAAATGGGCGTGGTCCCTTGGACTTGATATTGGATGATATTAAAAGTTTTTTTTACCCAATTCGGAGTCAAAAAATTACTAAAAGTAACAATTTTCATATAAAAATTCGAAAATGGGCAGAAAGTTTGTATAGGGACTATAGTTAAAAATAGGCGTGGCACCCTGCTTTTGATATTGGATGATATTAGATGTGTTTTTAGGCTGTTTGGAGTGAATACATTCCTAAATAATAACAATTTTCATACAAAAATTCGAAAATGGTCGGTAATTTTATATGGGGGCTATGTCTAAAAATGGGCGTGGCACATTAGATTTGACCTTGGATGACAGAAGAAGTGTTTTTACCTAATTTGAAGGGAATGTATGTATAAATAATAACTATGTTCATACAAAAAATCTAAAAAACGGTAAATTTATATGGGGGCTTTACCAAAAAATGGGCGTGGCACTTTAATATTCAAACTTGACCTGGTCGTCAAGAGAAGCTTAAGTTTCAAATTTCAGTTGAATATCTTTAGTAGTCTTCGAGTAAATCGCGTTGAAATAAACAGACAGACGGACATGGCTAGATCGACTCGCCTCATCGAGCTGATCAAGAATATATATACTTTATGGGGTCTCCTGCCTCCTTTAATGCGTTACAAACTTTCCGACAAACTGATAATACCCTTCACACTATGTGTGGCGGGTATAAAAATAGGGGGTTCTTATTTTCGACATAGAACAATTTTTTTGGACCACCCTAATATACAGCGTATATAATAAATGACGCTTAAAATATAAAATTTTTATTTGATTATTTTAGAAAACTTGACAGCTCAGGTGAATTTTTTTTCTAACAATTTTATACAATTTTTTTTTGTATAGCTAATGGGACTGAGATTTGAAAAGGGTTTAAAGAAAACAAGCAAGAACGTTAACTTCGGAAGCACCGAAGCTCAAATACCCACCACACGAAACTTTATTCATTTTCTTGAAAAAATAAAAAAAAAAGGTGAGTTTGTATGGGACTATATGTTATAGTGGCCCGATCCTAGAATATTCATAGGATAACAGTAGAAGTGATTTTACACAGATTGGAGTGAATATATCCATAAATAAATAAATATTTTCATACAAAATCTGAAAAATGGGCGCTTGGTTTGTATGGGGGCCATATCAAAAAATGGGCGTGGCACCTTTCTTTTGAAATTGGATGTCATTAGAAGTGCTTTTACCCATAATTGAAGTAAATACATTTACAAATAATAACAATTTTCATACAAAAATCGAAAAAAATGGTAAGTTTGCATGGGGGCTATATCTAAAAATGGGCGTGGTACCTTTCTTCTGATATTGGATGGATGGATATTGGATTAAAAGTGTTTTTACCCGATTCGTAGTCAAAACATTCATAAATAATAACTATTTTCACACAAAAAAATCAAAAAAATGGTAAGTTTGTATGGGGGCTATATCTAAAAGTGGGCGTGGCACCTTGGTTCTGCCATACAAACAGCCTAGGAACACAAAAAAGCTTAAGTTTAAAGTTTCAGGTCAATATCTTTAAAACTTTCCGAGAAAAACGCATTGCAACAGACGGACGGACAGACGGACAGACAGACAGACAGACGGACATGGCTAAATCGATTCGTCTCGTCGAGCTGATCAATAATATATATACTTTATGGGGTCTCCGATGCCTCCTTTAATGCGTTACAAACTTTCCGACAAACTGATAATACCCTTCACACTATGTGTGGCGGGTATAAAAAATAGCTAAAATGCATTAGCATATTACTTGAAGAAAAAAATTTGCAGCATAGGCAAATAGGAAAGTTTCAAATTTATTTAAATTACAACTCCACACACAGACACACTCCAACCTATATCACAGTCAATATGTCCCATAAGTTTGATGTTGAAAAAATATATTTTATACGTTTTAAGAATTTTTATGTTGCTTTAAAACTTTTATACCACAAGCGAAAAAAGGGTTAAACGACAAAAAAGACTAATGCGGGTCTAATCAGTGCGATAATTCGCCATTTGAACGCGTAAAGGGTTAACGTGCTAAATAAAAGCTAATAAGAATGGGATAGATGGAGATGTCATTAATTTAGGTTAGTAGCCATGCAACAACGACGACGACCTATAACTACCACCACAGTTCTGCACAGCTCTATGCATAAAATATTTGCAGACATTTGCAATGAAATGTAATGGTTATTCAATAAGACTTAAAAAAGGTGTGTAACGTGCAGGAGCGCTATTTATTTGCAACGGTTTACAAAGAAAGAAAAAAAACACAGTAAATAAAAAAAAAAAAAAATAAGTAAATAAAAGAAATATTGTAAAATAAACAGAAAATTGTGAAAATGAAAAAAGAAATATGAGGTCAAGGCTAAATACATACTTACTGTGTGCATTGCTGTTCAATACGCTATACAATTGTGTATATGAAGTGCATAAAAAGTATGTAATCTATGCTATTAGCACAATGAGTACACAGTGTATAAAACTGAATATTTACTGTGTACTATATGTACTCATTCCACTTTAACTTAATTGTTACATATGCTAATGTAAGTAGTAAGCAATTTCTATTATTTTTAATTAAAATATCTACAAATACACACAATATACATACGATATAAGCTTGTACTTGCTTTTAAGCTAAAATTAATTTTATTTTTAATTAAATCATTGTGTACATGTATTCATTTATTTCTTTTTATTTTTAATTTCCTTTTTTTCAGAGTCTTTTGAACTTGAGCTTGCCGGTTGCAATGAGGTCACCGAGGCTGGTCTCTGGACATGCCTAACGCCGCGTATTGTCTCCCTTTCGTTAGCGGATTGCATTAATATTGCAGATGAAGCGGTTGGCGCCGTTGCACAGCTGTTGCCATCATTGTATGAATTCTCATTGCAGGCAAGTAAATTTGTACATTGTATATGTATATAAAATTGTAGCTATTTATTTTTACATATGAAGTAAATATAAACATGTTGCATTTTAATTTTTGCTTTATTTTAATTTTAACAACATTCGTAGTTATCTTTTGCACTACTCAGTTTGTTTTTATTTATTTTATTTTATTTATTTATTTTTTTTTTTGCAGGCTTATCATGTAACCGACGCCGCTCTGGGCTATTTTTCGCCCAAACAAAGTCATAGTCTGAGCATATTACGCTTACAGTCATGTTGGGAATTAACCAATCATGGTATTGTTAATATTGGTAAGTAGTTAAATATAAATGAATATGCATGTCAATTGAAAAGCTTTAGCAATTAAGATGTTATCATATTAAAAGTTGAACCTAAAAACAAAAAAAGGGATTTGCTAAAGTAAAAGACAGAAGTGCAAGGCTGTATGAACTCATCTTGCGCCTTCTATGCCAGAAAAAACGCAATAATTTAATAATTTGTACAATTTACGAAATATTTTGTAGCTCGTTTTTATTATGAATTCGACTTTTACTTTAGATGTCAGATTAATTGTGACTCAAATCAACATAGACGATTTTAATAATTTTGTACTTTTTACGAAACCTATTTTTACAATCACTACATAGTATAAAACAAAGTCGCTTTTTCTGTGTCTATATCCCTGTGTATGCTTAAATCTTTAAAACTACGCAACGGATTTTAATGAGGTTTTCTTTAATAATTAGAGTGATTAAAGAGGGATGTTTGTATTTTCGAAAATATTGACCCGGGGCCAAATGGGGGCATTGAAACTGGAAAAGCCAAATATTTCTAACAAAAAGACGTTAAAAAATTATTTATTTTTGTGTTTTTTAAAATTCAGGTGAGCAAAAAAGACAGGATTTTGAAAACTTTTGTCCCGGGGCCTAATGGGGGCCTTGAAACCGGAAAACCCATATCTTAGGAATGAATAGACGTAGAGACTTGAAACAGGGCTCATTTGAAAGATGGTTAAAAAACATTTTTGGCGTTCAAGGTGTTCAAGGGATTTCCGGAATTCGGACCTGAGACCCATATGTGGACCCAATATAGATTTTTTGACCATTTTTGTTTTTTATTACATGTGAGCACTTAGACGGCATTTTTAAAATTTTGACCCGGGGCCTAATGGGAGCCTTGAAAAAAAACAGTCATATATTCGGATTGAATAGACGTAGAGACTTCAAACTGGGCGCATTTGAATGATTTTTAGTTGTAGGGATTTAGCCACCAAATAGAAGCAAAAAAAAAAAAAACGCGAGCAAAGCCGCGGGTACATGCTAGTTTACAAAATATTTCGTAGTTAATTTTTTACTTTTGTCTTGTCAAACCTTTTCTCCGGATGTCAGATTAAATTTGGATATTTTCATGGTACACGTTATTCGATTTTAGTGATTTCGTAGTATGTACAAAATCTTTTTGTATAGTTTACGAAACATATTGTAGTTTATTTTTAGGAGTTCATCTTCTTTTACTTCATTTGTCTAAATTAAATGTGCATCCATTCTTGGTATAATTTGGTCGATTCAAATAATTTCTGACTATTGACGAAACATTCTCGTATAATTTACTAAATATTTTCGTACAATTTACGAAACATTTTGTAGCTTTTTTTTATCGAAAAATTTTTGTGATATAAAAACTTTTTTTTTTAAGTTAATATATAAACTGAATCGGTTCGCCATTGGGAATGAGCTTTAAAAACGCAGTTACTGTGTTCACAGTGATTTTTAAATCACAGTAACTGTGTTCACAGTGATTTTTAAATCACAGTAACTGTGTTCACAGTGATTTTTAAATCACAGTAACTGTGTTCACAGTGATTTTTAAATCGCACTAACCACAGTGATTTTTAAATCAAAGTAACTGTGTTCCCAGTGATTTTTATATCACAGTAATTGTGTTCACAGTGACTTTGAAATCACAGTAACTGTGTTCACAGTGACTTTGAAATTACACTAACAGTGTTCACAGTGATTTTCAAATCACAGTAACTGTGTTCGCAGTGATTTTTAAGTCACAGTTACTGTGTTCACAGTGATTTTTAATCACAGTAACTGTGTTCACAGTGATTTTTAATTTGAAGCTTCGTTTTTCATGTTTGTCTTTAGCGAATTGTGTTTGTAAAGCAATGAGCCTAAATATTGGAGAGAATCAAAATCTCTTATTAACAAGATGTATCGAAAGATTTCTATTTTAAACTGAAAGTTTTTTGAACCAATAATTTAATACTTAAAATATGCATTCAGCGTAAAAATTTTTTAATAAAATTTGACTTCAATCTGAAATTTACTTTATGCATTTTTACGATTGAATTCACATCGATTCTCAAATAAAAAAGAAAAACAAATATTTATGTTTGCAATATCGAACACTAAACAAAAAAAAAAAGTAAAATAGAATATTTTCATTACAACCAAATATAGCAGAGATTCGATTTTTTCGTTGAAAAATATACACCAATCATAAAGCACCTAAAACGAGGAGACAAGCGCGAAATATATTGCACACAGTTTAAACAAAAACCCTCACAAATGTGTTGCCTGGCAGCCGTTGAACTTCTTTCCAAAAAAAAAAAAAAAAAATAAAAAATAATAATATACAGCAAAGAGCCACAAAGGTCAAACTCAAACCAGATAGCGCAACGCTCACTTGAGCACTCAAACTAAAAACGGTTTTATGCAAACGCGCAATAAATTGCATGAACAACTCGAAAAGCTAACCTTGTGCACCTTTTTTCATATTTTTTTACACCTATTTTTTTTTAGAACGAATTTTATCCCTTTAAGGGTAAGCAATATTGATGCAGAGATATTTTGCGAAGGCGTGCACTTCTGGCGCTGTCAATTTGCTGACGTTGCATGGCAAGCATGAGGGAGCTTATGGAAAATTTTATTTCAATTTTTTTTTCGACTTTTTTATGCGATTGAAATTTGTCGATAATAATAAATGAGCAATACATGTCAAGTTAGTATGTACAATGCATATACATATGCCGTAAAGTTCAAATACGCCTAGTGGTATGCAAAAAAAAAAAAAAAAAAAAATGTGTTGCAATTTTTTTTTTTAGAGTCGCTTGAACACGTAATTGCAATTATGCTGCATAACTTTAGGCGCAGCTGAGTCTTAATATTATTGAACTGTATAAAATTTCAGGTATATGAGACATGAAAAATAAACTTAAAAAGGATTTTAATTATAGCAGCCTCTACCAAAAGTTTAATGCACTTCCTGAAAAAACAGAAAAATAGACTTTGAGCAATTTAATTGACTTCTGCATGAATAAATTAAGTAATTATGTGGGCGTTATTCACTTTGTATTAGCTTGACAAATATCAGACATGCAGGTAGGCAGGCACATGTAGCTACTTATTTTTTTTTTGAAGCGCATTGCAAATAATGGAACATTTATTTTAATGCTTAACAATGAACAGTGTGAACATTTCTCGGAAGCTGACATTTGTTCTACTATATGTGTATGTGGTGTATGCTGTATTTTAATATATAATGCCCTGCAAATGTCTGTCAATACTTGACTTTCTCACTGCACAAACATTTTGAGACTGACAAGGGTCAGATCATATTACTGACGTCAAACGCAGTTGTTTAATTTCCTGCGTTGGCGTTTAAATAATGAGTGAGCATGAATGGATTGTCTTTCAGTGGCTTTAATAATAATAGTTGTATTTAGAGGTTTTGTATTATTTCAACATGCGCACACATAATTTACAATGCTTTGTATGATTTGAATTTACTTTTAATCATTTTAAGAGGATTAAGTGCAAAATAAACGCAAACATATAAAAAATATTTGAATTTTTTGCAAAGCATTGGGCGTATGCATAGATCTACGCAGTAGAGACAATAATTAAATATACATCGAGTATAAATGTCGCCCATATTTACCAAGAAAGCATGCAAAAGCGTTGTTGCTTTGTAAGGAAAGAAGCATTATAAAAGACTTTTGGATTTGTATCTGTACTCACAAAATATCTCTCTCTTCTTGATTTTGAGTTGTGAGTGTGGTGAAATAAATTTTTTAAAGTATATGGGCCTAAACAGCTTTTTTGGGAGCTGTTAATTGATTACTTAAACTTAGTAACTTAAAATCTAGAAGAGATATGAAGTAATGGCCTATACATTCTGAAAAATAAGTACCCGGAAAGCGTTTTCTTTGATCTGAGTATTACCCGGATGATCAAACGGTTAAGGAACCTACGTCAGAGCATCTATTGGCGACAACATTCCAACTCATTTTGGCGTGATTTTATAAAGGTACAAAGCCAAACATTCAATATATACCATCGAGCAACCACCATATTCGCAAGACTTAGCTCTCTGCGACTTTATGTATACTGTTCCTAAAACTAAAATTGGCACTTCGGAAAAAGCCATCGAATAAAATTCGCCGAAGGAGCTGAAGCCCATTCCTCCGGCGTCCTATTGACGAGCCGTTGAACATTGAGTTAGCCGCTAAAATCGTTGTATCTGCTCAAATGGAGCCTATTTTAAAGGTGACTCAATAAATTCCGATGATTAAATTGGAAAAACGTGCTTTTTTTTATATTAATTTCCAGGTTTCAAGGAGAATATCTATAGTTCTAAATGTAAACAAGATGGACTGACGATTACTTACTTCTCCGAAACTATACATTAAAGATTAAACTATCAGGGGTGACACCGCAATCTCAGTGTTTTGGTATAAGTGTATGTATGTATATGGACTTAATAATGGGGTCAACAATAGTGTTCCGATCAAATCTCACAATATTAAAGTAGGATTACATTATATGATTTCAAATAAAAGATAAGCTTTCAGAAAAGTTTAGATTCACAAGTAAATGTATATGAGGGGTTCTATTCAACCGAAGCTTAAGCTTACCCGTCACACGATGATTAGAGTATTTTTTCTTGAATGAATATGTTCGTTCGGGGTTGTAAAGGGGTTGTGTGCTACATATTGTAATCTTACTTTAATCATGTGTCCCATTGGCTGCTACAAAAATTAATTTGAGTATTATTGAAAAAAATCGCTTCATAAATAACAATTTTTTCATAAAAATTCTAAAAAATTAGAGTTAATTTTCTTTTAGGGTTATATGTTAGGTTTCAGTGATCCTCCTTAACCATGGGTCCTTTTCTAAGCATGGTTTGATGTTAGAAGTGTTCTTAAAATATTTGACACAAATCACTTCATAAATAACGAATATTTCATATAAAAACTCAAAAATTGGTGGTAAATTTGTATGGGGGCTATATGCTATAATGTACCCACCTCAACCATGGGTCCCTATATGAACATGGGCTGCTGTTAGAAGTGTTTTTACTGTATTTGAAATAAATCGTTCTTAAATAAATTATTTTTCGTATAAAAATTGAAAAATTTCCGGTAGATTTGTATGGGATCTATATGCTTTATTGGACCCACCTCAACCATGTATGGGCGCTATGCCTAAAAATGGGGAGTGGCCCTTTGATTTTAACACTTTAACTGCTTAGGACTGAGAAAAGCTTAAGTTTTAAATTTCAACTCGATATCTTTAAAACTGAGCAAACGTGTAACTACTGACAGACGGACAGACAGACATGGCTAGATAGACTCGTCTCGTCGAGCTGATCAAGAATAAATATACTTTATGGTGTCAACGACTCCTTCAATGCGTTACAAACTTTTTTTTACAATCTGAATATACCCTTATACAAAAAAAATTATTATATTTTAACAATATTATTCGAAGAATTCTATTTTGATTTGTGTTGTTTCTATTATTACGAACACAACTGTATACGTCTCATACTATATACCTACATTATGAGCATAGATCGTGTCCATCATTGAAATAAGCATTTTAAGTTCTTCTGAAACTAGACTTCACAATAGTGGAAATAATACGTTAAATGAACACAAATAGTACACACTGAGTACAACTAAATGTTGACTGTGTACCACTTGCACTCATTTGGCATTGCACATGCATTCATTTTTTTTTTTTTCATTTGAGAAACTGTGAAAAAGAGAAGAAATACATTTCGAAATTTTTAAATTAACGTTTGACTACTGATTAGTTTTAATTAAATTTGATCAAAGAAACTAATACAATACAAATTTTATAAATTTTTTTAGAATAAAATACTTTATACAAAACAAAGCAAAGAACAATTTTATTAGTTTGAAATATGTTGAAACTTTTAACAAAGTTTTTGGTACTCGTTTGTGCTTTTGTTAGTTGACTATTTTATTTTTTTTTACGATTTAATATTTAACTGGCCTAAAGCCAACAAACAAAAAACGAAAAAAAATAAATAAGAAGAACAACAAAAAATGCAAGTTTATAACTTTGCGAACAGTTTTCATTGTGTCACATCATTTGGCATGCAAACATACTCAGTGTACAGTGGTGTAGTAGTGGGTGTATGTATATATGAAATTCCCAAATGACACACTTACACATATGCACACAATTATTGCTGCCGGCTAATTGGCGAAAAAGGAAACAGAAAATGTCTGCCTTTGCCTCTGTCTCTGACTTTGTTGTTTTGGTTGTCTTTGCAATTTACTAGCACAAGTTTTAATAATTTAGTATTTAATACTCAGGAACTATTTCACATAGTAAAATATTGCTTATGTTTATTTTACTTCTCTAAGTTCGTTGAACTTTTACTCTGAGCCTGTCTGTCTGTCTGTCTCTCAATGCGAACATACACGACGTATACATGATTTATTATTTAAATGCGTGCAAAAATATATAACGCACACAAAATTCATTTAATGATATAATGCTACTTAAAATATTATATATAAAATTGTACACATCAAGTTAATCAGTGACATTAATTAACATTGTCAACAGAAATGCCGGATTTAATTTAACATAAAATAAAACAAAATAAAATATAATATAAATACAAAGAAAAGAGATTTAAAAATAAAATAAATTTAAATGAAATAAATCTTATTTGATTTTTATTTCATTTCAACATTAAATGCAAAATTACTTTGTACAGTGAATTTTTGTTTGAGGCTAGAGCGAAATTCACATTATGTGGTTTAAAACAATGAAACGAAAAAATTGCTATCGGTGATTTTTTTGCAGGAAATTTATAAATCACAGCGATTGATTTGTTGTTTGCATTAAAATCACTTATTCTTCTACACGCACTGTGAATGAACAAAGAGTGATGCAATCACTTTTTACTTACCTCCACTTAAGGATATACAGGACAGCTCTTTTCACAACTCCTGCAACCAAAAGTTGTCAGCAGGTTTAGTAAGACTACGAAATCTTAGACAAACTATTAAGTTAAAAGATAAAATGAGTCAAATCGTCATTGTGCATGAACTCGGCTTTAAAAAACACAATTACTGTGTTCATAGTTTTTTGAAATCAGAGTAACTGTGATCAAATTGATTTTTAATCACAGTAGCTGTGATCACAGTTTTTTGAAATCACTGTAATTGTGGTCAAAATGATTTTTATTCACAGCTGTTTGGAACCCAGTGTTTTTTAAATCACAGTGATTGTAGTGATAGTAGTATTTTTCAAATCACAATAACTGTGATCCAGTTGACTTTGAAATCACATTTACTACCATTACAGTGATTATAAAATTTCAGTCAGTGCGACTTTGAAATCACAGTTACTCTTAACAAAGTGGTTTTGAAATATAAGTAACTTCCCACAGTGTTTTCGAAAAACACAGTAACTCCAATTACAGTGATTTTGAAATCACAGTAGGTCTTAGCACAGTTTTTTTAATCTTAGTAACTGCTCACAGTGTTTTTGAAATCACTGTTTGAAACTGTGATCAAAGTGATTCTTATACACAGTTGTGTGGATCACAGTGTTTTTTAAAATAACAGTGAATGTAAGCGTAGTGTTTTCCAAGATCACAATAACTGTGATCGCAGTGATTTTAAAATCGCATTTACTGTGATTATAGTGTTTTGAAAGTCACAGTGACTGTGAGCGTGTTGTTTTTAAAATCACAAAAACTGAGTTCACATTATTTTTGAAAACACAAGAACTGTATTCACAGTGATTTTACAATCATTATTCTGATAACAGTGATTTTGAAATCTTATTTACTCTAATCACAGTGTTTTTGAATTCTAAGTAACTTTGCACTGTGTTTCCGAAATCACAGTAACTCCGATCACAGTGATTTTGAAATCACAGTAGCTCTTAACAAATTACGAAAATAGAAATACAAAATGTTGCTCAAATTGCGTAACTCTTTTTTTTTAGAAGACTGTAAACTCTTCTTTCTTTAGATTTTCATGGCATGACTCTCTATGGATCCGTGTACTGCATTAACTGTGATTCTAAGTGTTTTTAGCCAATTTTACCAATTAAAGCGCTTTTAATGCAAACGCTCTGCTTCTCCCTCCTCTGGCTAACTATCTCTTTTTGTTTGTTTAATTTTTTATTTTGTATTTCTTGTATTTTTCGCTTTAATTATCACTTAAAGAAAAATACAATTATCATTAGTGTCACAAGTACAAAGAAGAAATTCACATCAATCTCAGCCGTTCATGCGTTTCTGCTTGCCACAGCAAATTGCACAAAAAATTCTCATTGCGTCTGAATTCGTCTTAATCATTTTCGCGTAATTTTCTTTAAAAAAAGAAAAGAAAAAAAACAAATTCATCTTCCTTAAATTGGATACGATTGAATGCGAATGAACTTTTCAACGTTCTTGCCAATTGTCTTTTATAATGATGCGCGAACATACAACGTTCTCGCTGATATCTTTTTATTTATTTATAAAGATATTTTTGTATCTCGTGCTGCTCGTTGTGTTTTTTGTTTAAAATTTATTGATTTATGCAAAATATAAAAAAAAAAAATGTTATATAGCCACAAGCTTTAATAGTTTTGAAAAGTATCTGAAATCTGCGCTACTTTCTTTGTAAAGCTTTGTGTGTAAATAGATTATTTCATTAAATTTTCAATTTTATTTTTTTTATATAAAATTAATTTCGATGATTTTGTAACTGCATCTTTCATTTGCTTTCTGTCTGTCCGTCTGTCTGTTGCCAAAGTATCTTTCTGTATAAATTTGTATCTTTTGCTTTAATTTGCTATAAGTTCTCTTCGTTGCTCTCGTCGTCGTTGCTGCTGGCATTTTAGTTAAGCAGTTTTTAATTAACTTTATTTACACGAATGCCATGCAACAAAAAAAAAAAAAAGAACGAAATTGTCAACGACAGCAATGTCGCTCGTTTTTGTTGTTGTTGGTACTCATTGAGTCATGTTAAATAGCTGTCATGCTGTCATTTTATTCATAGTCGCTCTTACATGCTACCACCTCAATTTGAACGTATCTATCTGGCTATATATGAGTAAGTTGTCGTCTCTTTATATTTATTTAAAGGTGTTTTTTTTTTTGGCAACGGAAACAGCAACGCTGTTGTAGACGGAAATTGTCGCACAACGTTTGCTCTTGACATGGTCAAGGTGATTGTCAGTCGTTTTAAGTTTTAGTGTTTAATGACCATGAACTTATTCCCATTCATTCGTTCTTTTATTCTTCAAAGCACTTAATAATTATTCAATATATTGATTGTTTAAGAATTAATTGTTTAATTTTGTGTTGCTTTCAGTTGCAGATACATTTGTATCTTTTACTTTTAATAGAAAATATAGAACTTGTAGATACTTTATCTTATTAGAATGTAACTGAGCATACAAATAATACGCTGTCAATCAATCATTTTCAAACGTATTGAATAGATATGTGCTGTATCTGACAAAAAAAGTAGAACAATTTAATGAAAAGGTATCGAATGCACACACAGTAATATTTTGAAATGGAAAACAAAAACAGCTTCAATTTATAATAAACGCTTTTATTTATAGCTTTTAAAATTTTATCAATGCAACAAATTGTGTATAATTTAAACAATATTGCAGCCACGTGCAACAGTTGAATGTGCTATGATGAAAATACATTTCAATGTCAATGAACTTTTAAATCCTTTTCAAACACAAGCGTTGCTGTGTTGTATAAAGGAAGATTTATTTATTTAAAAGGTTATTTTTGTTTTATTGAGTAAATGAGTGTAAATGAGTGTTTTAAGTACACAGCAAACATTCAGTTGCACTCACTGTGTACTCATTATGCTGAACGCTGTTATAAATAAAATTTTGCATTTAATATTTTGCCGTTGTATATATTTTTTAAATCCTCGTTTAGCTTTATGTTTTACAAATTTTTTTGTCTTAGCTAAAACCATTCAAAGTACAAACTATTTGTGAATTATTTGTTTTAAAATTTTTAATTAATAAATTCCACATACAAAACGCTTTGAAAAAAACACACATTTCGCTAATCGTAAATTATATTTAAACCACATTCATAAAATAAATCATATATATTTTTTTTTTTTTTTGGAATACATAAAAGCAAATTCCTTCCTTGGTTATTTTATTATTTATTTTTTTGTTTTATATTAAAATTTTTATGAAACATTAAAAGCGAAAAATGTCAAAATAAACCAAAAACAAATTTAGTAAGCTAACACAAACAACCAAAAAAAAAAAGTTATAAAATATGCAAACAAGTATTTGCGAAAATATATTCTTTACATATTTATGTGTTATATACACACACATAAATATACAACTTATATAGTATATACGTTGTATTAAAATCACTCATACGCATTGTAAGCCATAATTTAAGCAAATATTTTTGCTGTGCTTTTTGCTTAAAGTTCTTTTTATGTGCATATTTGTTTTTTTTCTTCTTAGAATTGTGTTCTGTTTATGAGTATTAAAAGCAGCTGCTTACATAAAATAACAATAAGCACCTCTTAACTTTTGTTAAACATAAAGCAAAGCTTGCATAAAATTCTGAGCACTTAATACTCTTTACAATTTTTGATTTTAATCTGCCGGCGAACATACCAAAATTTAGTTCCAGTAAAAGTATAAATATACACAACAGCATAAAATCTTATTCCACTACAAACTCCGCTCTCTATATATTAGTGATATGCACAGTTCAACGTGTTCAATTGGCATATTTAAACAGCGATTCGTACACTAAGTACACAGTGTGTACAACTTAATGTTTAGTGTGTACAATAATTACTCACTCAGTTCGCATTACACTGGAGACGTGTGACCCTCAAATCATCGGTGCATAAGAGCATGAGTTTAAATGAACTCACATGTCATTCATTTTCATCAAGAGTAATGCGAACTGATTTTTTATGGTACACACTAAATATTCAGTTGTTCACACTGTGTACTGATCGTTGTTTAAATAGAAGTTTTAGTTTTATTCAAATGCATTTTTGAAAAATAACGAGAACTAAGCACCAAAAATAAATGAAAAAAGAAAACGTTAACTTTGGATAAACCGAAAATCATATACCCGCCACACAAATCTTGGAATAGTTTATTTATTATCATCAGTTGCTTGGATAAAATTTGGAGAAGGGATGGGTTGGAGTCAATAGTACTATACAACAAGTTCCAAATTTCAGTTTAATATATTTTTATCTTGATTAAAAATATTGCAAATATACAGACACCCAAACGGCATGACTAGATCGATTCGTTTCGTAGAGCTGATCAATAATATGTATATACTTTAAGGGGTCTAAGACGTCTTCTTTAAAGCGATCACGATATTATATACTTTATACGGTCTACTACTTCTCCTTCAATGCGTTGCAAACTTTCAGACAAACTGAATTTACCCTTCATACTATGTTTGGCGGGTAAAAAAACGAGTCAGTACATGTGTACAACTGAATGTTTAGTGTGTACAATAGTCACTCATTACGCATTTCACTGTAACAGCTCTAAAACAAAAACTTAAACATTTACACCTAAATTGTGTAATGTCGGTTCCACATTCGGAATAATTTTAATGACTGAGTGTATGATATGAATATCATGTTGACAACTCTCAACCAAAAAAATGTGGTAACGAAACATTATAATAGCCGATGTTTCGCTAGCTGCATGTTCAAGGGTTTGTAACAGAAAATTTCTATTTGAGTTCAGCTTAAGACTTAGGGTTCCGTCGCCTTTCAACACTAGTTAGACAGAGAACATCAACATTGGTAGTCTTTGTCTTACTAGTGTGGAAAGGTTAGGGCTCCATTTTTTTATTCGAATTCCACACCACCGATCTGGGTCGCTGTTCGTTATTAACTCTCTATAAACTTTACTTTGCTTCAGCTGCTCAGACCATTTTGCCCATGACTTGTTTTTCTAACAGTGATCAGCCAAATTCGTACACAGTGTGTGCAACTGAATGTTTACTGTGTACTATATACATTCATTTCGTATTGCACAGATATTCACTTATACTCTTTGCTTTTGAATTTTGACTGTGTCATATCCGATAACTTTCACAGGAATAGGAATTTTTCATGTGTATGATATTATTTTTCAATCGAAGTGAAATTAAGAATAAAATGAACATAATTAAAAAAAAAAATAAGCCAAATTACCATTGACCATTATTTTTAATGTAAACCACTGATTTATGATTAATTTAATTATCAGATCAGTAAATAATAAAAATAAAAAAAGGAGAAATAAATTACTTAATTGGGAAAAATGCCACAAAATGTCACAAATTAATTATCGTTTATTAGAACAATTCATGTAAAACCAACAACTCGCAGCTCAATTTATTTTTATTTATTTTATTTTTTTTTTTTTTTTTTTTGGCTAGCATTAATTTTTTGTGGTTGCGATTTACAAAAAAAAAAAAATCTAATTGACTGCTGCCAACATAACGCTTACGATAAATTTTAATTGAATTTTCTATTTAACGCGTCGTGACGTCATCATCATCGACATCGGCAAATACCGCAACACTAAAAACACTAAAAAGCATTTTACATATAAATCGCCTTCATTAATTGTATGCCTCGTTTGCATTTTAATCTTCAATCCATTCATTCATTCATTCAGATTCGTATAAAGCCAACCTTCAAAATGGCGGCGGATAGCATTGCCCATACACAACATCCGGCTGAGTGTCTTTGCAAAATGCAGCAAGCTGTTTCCGTTTGTAGGATTTTCACCTTAAGCAAAACGAAATGAAAATTCAGTGCCCCATTACTCATTAAACCTTCAGCGAAGCAACCAGCTATGCATAAGGTGGCACTCAACTAAACACAGTACACAATGTGCAAAAGCTGTGCTGCTGTCGGCTTTAAGTAATCGCCTGACAACGCAGGAAGTGGGTCTTTAATGGCGCTCCTTGTTTTTCTTTTTTTGTTTTTGTTTATTGTTGTTCTTCTCATGGTTGCGTTGCAGTAATAATGGCGCATGATTTGTGTGGTTCGTGTGGTTTATGGTGGTGGTCGGTGTATTAGTGTGTATGCGTGTTAATATTAGAAGGATTTCTTTTCTATGTGGCGTATTTATAAGCCACGTGAGTCTAATTAGCAGTGAAATTTATATACTTATTTTTTTTCTTATTTATTCTTGCATATAATTTTGGATTGTAATTATTTTGGTTTTTCGTTAGAATTTGCTGATTCGAAATTTTTTTATTACACGCAATATAAATTTATTTCTTTTTTTAAATTTCGTTTTAAAAATCAATTTTATATACTTCATATTAGTCCTCTTTTGACACGCTGTACACCAAGCGAAATTATGAGAACAGGTTGTGTGTGTTATTGTACAACTGTTCAGATGAGTTCAGTAGTTGCCTACCTTGATAATTTCACAATCTTTATTTTAAATTTAATTTTGTGTTGATTTGCATTTTATGTTCGCCTGGTATCCCGTTTTAATAAAACGCTAAATTCTTGGTCCATTTCATTATATGTAATATGAAACATAGCCTATGTCACTCGGGACTAGTGTAGCTCGCCAACGGTGAAAGAATTTTTCAAATCGGTCCAGTCATGAAGTTTCGCTCATGTCGTCTAATAAATATTTAAAAATTTATCTCTGTACAGTAAGTAAACTGCACACCAAAACATTGTACAGTGAATCAACTGCACCCAAAATTATTGTACTCATTATATGCTGGTCAACATCAGAGTGAGTAAGAACACTATCTGTCAATACAGGCAAGTTGTACATATTTTTACTGCACTGTATTTTATCTGTGCAGTAAAAATATGTACAACTTTTAGAATGAATCATTCATTTGCCCTTCTGAATGCATTCATGCAGATGTCTACTTCATATATTACTGTTGTACTCAGTGTACAGTAGTGTAGTATTGTTGCTCTCAGTGTACAGTAGTGAAGTATTGTTGTACTCAATGTACAGTAGTGAAGTATTTTTGTACTCAGTGTACAGTATCGTTTATTTTCTTAATTTTGAATTGTACTACGGCAGTATCCTATCCGAGCAACTTAAGATTTACATGTCTGCTCAGCTTTTTTAAAGAAAACAAAAAGTTTAATAAAAATTTTAAATAATTTTTAAAAATTGCTTATAGCTTCTGTCTAATGTCTATACTGTCGTTTTTGTTTTTTTCTGTACGATACACCATCATAGGGATCAAATATAATATCTCAAAAAATTACTTAGTCCTAAAAAATACCGAAATTATTCAACACTTCAATAAGCACCAAACTGGTGAAGCACAGTTAGTAACGTAGTTATCAAACGCATATGCAAATGGGTGTACTTGCAACTATTATATTCTTTGAATATATTTGTGTTGCTTTTTTGGAGAAGTCACATCGAAATCACTTATTAAACACTGCCAGAACTCCTGATATTATCTCCAATGAATTGCACCACAGTTCACATAAGCTACCTGAGTTGTCAGCCGAGTTTTCACAATACTGATTGTGACTAGATCACAATTAATAATTTTATTAAAAAAATTTTAAATTCTAATCTAGTCACCATCGAAATTTTTGACGACTCGGCCGAGAATAGAATGGAAATCAAAAGGCAGCTTTAGAACTGTTCACTTAAAAATCGAAAGACTACAAAAAACAAAACATTTTGTATGGGTGTGAAAAATAAAATTGCAAATACAAATGGTAAAAAATTGAAATAAATATTTGTGTGTACGAAAAATTCGTACGAACACCGCTTTTCACGTTCGTCAAAAACAACACTTAATAATAGTATTTTGAGTTTGTCAATTCAGACTATTTAATTTTTGACTAAAATTACAAAAAAAAAAAAAAAAAGAATACTATACTTAACTTTTTAAGCTCAAAACTGTACGAATTTCTCGTCGAAAAGCAAATAAGTGATTAAAGTACACAGCAAACATTCAGACGTACACATTGTGTACTTATTCTGTTGATCGTCGCTACAGACATAAATATCGTTTAAAATAATTTGTGATATTTTTTTTAATTATTCTCGTATGTAGTAGTAAAGAATATTTTTTGTCACAACTTAAATAATTATTAATAATTATTTATAATTCAAAGAATAAGTTTTATTTAAATAATTTCGAATTCAAACGCTTTTCAACAAAAAAACACATATTTTGCTATACGTAAATTAAATTTTAGATGTTCTTGATGAGCATTGAAACGACCATCCGTCTAACCTACTGTTTGTCGCATGTAACGAATTATCTCGGATACTAAAGGGTGATTTTTTAAGAGCTTGAGAACTTAAAAAAAAAAAAACGACATAAAATTTGCAAAATCTCATCGGTTCTTTATTTGAAACGTTAGATTGGTCCATGACATTTACTTTTTGAAGATAATTTCATTTAAATGTTGACCGCGGCTGCGTCTTAGGTGGTCCATTCGAAAGTCCAATTTTGGGCAACTTTTTCGAGCATTTCGGCCGGAATAGCCCGAATTTCTTCGAAATGTTGTCTTCCAAAGCTGGAATAGTTGCTGGCTTATTTCTGTAGACTTTAGACTTGACGTAGCCCCATTTCTTGAGATGAATTGTTCTCCGAAGTTTTCCCTCAAAATGGCCATAGAATCGCGAGCTGTGTGGCATGTAGCGCCATCTTGTTGAAACCACATGTCAACCAAGTTCAGTTCTTCCATTTTTGGCAACAAAAAGTTTGTTAGCATCGAACGATAGCGATCGCCATTCACCGTAACGTTGCGTCCAACAGCATCTTTGAAAAAATACGGTCCAATGATTCCACCAGCGTACAAACCACACCAAACAGTGCATTTTTCGGGATGCATGGGCAGTTCTTGAACGGCTTCTGGTTGCTCTTCACTCCAAATGCGGCAATTTTGCTTATTTACGTAGCCATCCAACCAGAAATGAGCCTCATCGCTGAACAAAATTTGTCGATAAAAAAGCGGATTTTCACATTTCGAACCGAACACTGATTTTGGTAATAAAATTCAATGATTTGCAAGCGTTGCTCGTTAGTAAGTCTATTCATGATGAAATGTCAAAGTATACTGAGCATCTTTCTCTTTGACACCTTGTCTGAATCCCGCGTGATCTGTCAAATACTAATGCATGAAAATCCTAACCTCAAAAAAATCACCCGTTATAAGAGACTATAGTGACACCATATCTGAAACTTAGACTCTTTTAAACCGTCAAGTGTTCACTTAAACAAAGTTTTTCTCTAGTACTATTTTAAGAGAAACCATCCATACAAACCGAACGAAGTTTTTTTTTTGTATAAAACTTCTATGATTCTCGTATAAATTATATATAGTATATAACGATTAAAGTGGGGCCAAAAAGATTTTTTAGTTGTTGACCCAATAGAAATGTTGTTTGACTTTTGGAATAAAAATCTGTTTTTTTTCTTTTTTATACCCGCCACACATAGTGTGAAGGGTATATTCAGTTTGTCTGAAAGTTTGTAACGCATTAAAGGAGACATCGGAGACCCCATAAAGTAGTATATATATTCGTGATCAGCTCGACGAGACGAATCGATCTAGCCATGTCCGTCTGTCCGTCCGTCCGTCCGTCTGTTTGTTTCTTCGCAGTTTATTTGGTCAGTTTAAAAGATATTAAGCTGAAATTTAGAACTTAAGCTTTTCTCCGAACGACTATAACATGTATGGAAATGAAAGTGCCACGCCCATTTTTAGGTATAGCCCCCATACAAAATTACCTTTTTTTTTTTAGGTTATTTGTATGAAAATAGCTTTTATTCATGAATGTATTTACTCCAAATTGGGTAAAAGTACTTCTAATGTCTACTAATGTCAAAACTAACGTGCCACGCCCATTTTTAGGTTTAGCCCCCATACAAATTTACCGCCCATTTCGAATTTTTTGTATAAAAAAATAGGTATTTTTTATGAATGTATTCACTCAAAATTGAATAAAACACCTCCTATATCATCCAGTTCCAAAACCAGTATGCCACGCCCATTTTATAGCCCCCATACAAATTTACCGATTATTCCCGAACTTTTGTATGAAAAAGTACATTTATAAATGTGTATAGGCCACTGATGATCGCACAAACTATTCAAAGATTCGTGTGGCGGGTATTTAAGCTTCGGTTCCACCGAAGTTAACGTTTTTCCTTGTTTTTTGTTATTTATAAGAGAAACTCAAAACTTAGTCTGGTCCATGATACAAATACTTGAGGTAGTAGCAAGCGGTAATTTGTAACCAAGTTAAGAAACATATGAGTTCGAAAGAGATGGTAGATTTTCTCCATTTACTCAGTTTCGTATGTAGTTTTGAAGAAAGAATATTTTTGTTTTTCTTCTGGTGTTGTTTCTTTTTCACTTCGTGTGCAGCACGACTGCGGTTGGAACCAAAACTGAGATAAAAATTGCTTTTGCCACTACCTGCCCATGGTGTAATTTTTTAAGAAGATGTAAAGCGCTCTTTTCTCTCTCAGTATATTTGTACCAA
This sequence comes from Leucophenga varia, assembly GCA_018903435.1. Taxonomy (NCBI): domain Eukaryota; kingdom Metazoa; phylum Arthropoda; class Insecta; order Diptera; family Drosophilidae; genus Leucophenga; species Leucophenga varia. Next base: position 60,177 of record JAEIFJ010000443.1, on the reverse strand, counting down.
CGTCAGTCATATTTAAAGACAAAAGAGGAAAGTAAACCGAAGCATTTAAAATAAATAAATATGTGTCTATCTCTTTTGCACTCTCAAGACAAAATAGAAAATCGATCATTTTTCTAAATTATTCACTCTAATACGTTTGCGTTGCAAGGTGCCTTTGTTACGCTGTGCTATACAGTACAAAATTTTTGAATTAAGTTCACATGTAACGACTGTAAAATATATGTAGGACCCATACAAAGTTATGCAAAAATTTGTTAACTCTATGAAAAGTTTATCAAGTTATGCAGGGGAACACCGAAAACACTTTCACTAGAGTTTTGAGTATTACGTTTTAAATAGAGTTGTACGGTCGCAAATTTGAAATATTAAACAAGGAAAAACGTTAACTTTGGTGGAACCGAAGCTTATATACCCGTCACACATATTTATACCCTGTACCCAAAGGGTAAAAAGGGTATATTAAGTTTGTGCGAATGTATGTAACAGACAGAAGGAGGCAAGATAGACCCTATAAAGTATATATATTCTTGATCAGCATTGGAAGGGGAGTCGAACTAGCTTTGTCTGTCTGTCCGTCCGTCCGTCTGTCATGCTGTCTGCCGTATGAAAACGATTATTTCGGAGACTATAAGAGTAAGAGCTTTCAAAATTGAAACTTAGACTCTCCTAGGCCGTCAATTATGCACTTACAAACGGTTTTTCTTTAGACCCATTTTAGGGAGTACCCCCCATACAAATCTACCCCAAAATTTTGGGTTTTGCATAAAAAAGTCATTGTTTTTTATTCTAGGAAGTTAAAATTTGGTATAAATAATGTCTATGATAGTCCCAATAAAATATCATAATATGGGTATTACAACCAAATTTTAGGTATAGCCCCCATACAAATTTACCCCAAAATTTTGGGTTTTTTACAAAAAAACGTCATTGTTTTTTATTCTTGAAAATTTAAATTTAGTATAAATTATGTCTATGATAGTCCCAATAAAATATCTAAATATGGGTAGGACCAACAAAATTTTAGGTATAAACCCAATCAAAGATATACCCGATTTTTTAAGTTTTTCTATAAAAATCCAATTCAACGATGTATGGTAGTCAAATAGAACCTAACTTAAGGTACATATAGATTGGGTACAGGGTATCTTGCAGTCGAGCATACTCGACTCCAGCGTTCTTTCTTGTTTTAAATTGTTAATGTGTTATCATCAGTGGCTAAAATAGAACTTCGAACTCATGTTGTGTGGGGCCTATGCAAAAAAATGGGCGTGACACCATAAATTTGATATTGGATGATATTAAAAGTGTTTTTACCCAATTTGGAGTCAAAAATTACTAAAAATAAAAATGTTCATATAAAAATTCGAAAATGGGCGGAAAGTTTATATGGGGACTATAGCTAAAAATGGGCATGGCGCTTTGCTTTTGATATTGGATGATATTAGATGTGTTTTTAGGCAATTTGGAGTGATACATTCCGAAATAGTAACCATTTTCATACAAAAATTTGAAAATGGGCGGTAAGTTTGTATGGGGGATATACCTAAAAATGGGCGTGGCGAATTTGATTTGACATTGGATGACATTAGAATTACCCAATTTGGAGTGAGTATATGCATAAATAATAAGCTAGATCGACTCGCCTCTTCGAGCTGATCAAAAATATTTATAATTTATGGGGTCTTCGATGCCTTCTTTAATGCGTTACAAACTTTTCGACAAACTGATAATACCGGACAAAAAAAAAAATTGGCTACCCTATGGAATCAATGAAAACACTCGAAGTATTCGTGTAATGGTATAAATTTTCGAGTATTTAAACCAAAACACTTACACCAAAACTCTGAGATTTCGGTGTCATCCCTATTTAACTTTTTGTATTCGTTTTTGGTTAAATTTTCTATTAACCTTTTGATGGTGTGTGTGATTGTGAAGCATATGTATAAAGCTTATCTCAATTTCCTTTTTCATTTACATTCACTCATGTGCAGTAATAGAAATCAAAATATTATCCATCAATGTCATCATTATACAAAGGAAATAAAATAACAAAATAAATAAAGTAAAAAATGAGAAAATCAAATAAGTATGTAGCTTATAGTATATAAAGGTTTCCATGGTTTCCATAAAAATGCTCAAACATTGAACCAAAATTGTAGATAAATATGCTAAACATGGCAGAAATAAGCAGAAATACAAGTAGCTGCTACAAATGCGAACAATTTACTATAACGATAAACATCTAAGGATATCAATTGGCAAAAAAAATATAAAAATCAAAAATATCATTTTCATTGATGATACAGTTGAGAATCAGAAAGACTGTCTGCCAGAAGCAGAAGAAAAAAATAATGAAAAAAAAAAAATAAAATTGATTGATAGATTTCTGTGCCAAAGTACATGAAACATATAAATTATTCCAAGAAAATTATAATGTAAAATACAAATACAACAAATCAGCACAATTAGCATTAGTCGAAAGAAAATTGCTTCAAAGAAAATCTTAGAAATAAAAAAATAAAACTAACAATTCAAGAAAAGCAAATGAATTCCGCCTTATTTAAATGATTCAATGGAAATGTACTCGTAATGTGGATTTAAAAAGCTTTTTATACGATATGTAAATAAATAAAAAGAAAATAAATAAATAGAAAAACAAGATAAATGAAATAATAAAAAGAACAGCAGCTACTTTTTGCCTCCTGTGAGGATTGAACTCACGACCGCTGGTTTACAAGACCAGCGCTCTACCACTGAGCTAAAGAGGCGCTTGTGTATTGCACAAACTATTGGAATGTTGAATGTCAAGTGTGACTCAATGGAGTAATCGCGCAAACAGTTTCACATTTTTTTTTTGTCCTTGGAAATTCTTTGCACTAAATTAAAATGCAATTAGGCTAATTAAACTGTTTAGTTATTGTGATAACATTCTGACTAATGTTGACATGGTTTTTCATTTATTAGTTCACAATATACTTAGCAAATAGTAACTGCTTGCTACAGTTAGTCCATAGAAACTTGAAAGACTTTAACTTTGATGGTACCAGAGGCTTTAACTTAGGTGGTACTCAAGAAATAAGGGGTAACATAAATGGTTCAAAAGAAATATGCGATTAAAAATGCCTCCATAAAATTAAGAATTTGGAATTTTCTTTCATGTTCTAACCTAAAAAAATAAATTAAAGATTTTGGTCTATTCTGTCAAGTAAAACAAAAAGAAACTACAACAATAGAACTAAAATTTATGACCATTAAAACAAGAGAGTTGTAAATTTTATAATGGAAATTACGAAAATTGTAATGTACTTAAAAATAAAAATGTGGTGCATACTTTTTGGCGTAATATAAATTAAAACAACAATTTTTTAAACAATTATAACAACAATTAATTGTTAACAAAACCATTTGATAATTTAATTTGAACAACAAATTAGCAAATCAAAGGTCGGAGAAAATTATTGAACTTAATTATTAAAATGAAATGAGTTTATTTTTTGTGCAGACCATGCACTATTTTGCCAGTTTGTGAGGCCAAAACCCATTTTTTGAAAATATTTTCGAGTGCAACGCGTTCTTTAATGTTGTGTACCAGAAATCACAATAGATGACGCCACTACGAGGATATCAGCTGATAAACACAGCTGTTGCAATTGCAAAACACGTGCTTTTAAATTTTAAAGTTTTGTACGCAATTTGAAGTTGCCAAAAAGTGAAAAATTATTTCAACATTACAAAAATTTTCAAAATGACTTCGAATCAGTGTGGTTTGTATAATGTGTTTGGGAGTGTCAAATGTAGAAATATTTCGTGCTGACCCCTTAATAATAAAAAGTGTAAGTAACTAGTAACAAACGAAAATTTTTCATTAAGTGTCAGTTTTCAAAAGGTTTACAAAATGAGTCCAGAGAAGTCCATCCATGAAAAATATTGTGTGTTGTAGCGTATTTAATTCTCGTTCAAATGATTCTAATTTAAAAACCCCACTTTTAACCACTTTGGGGTAAATTTAAATTTTTAGAACCTTACCTCAAATTATCCAATGCTGAATTGTTTTGCAAGTGAAATGAAGCGAGTGGAAGAAACGCAAAGGAGGACGTTGTTTTTAATATTTTTAAGTCTGTCATACCAGAAGTGAACGTCGATCAAGCCATGTCCGTCTGTCTGTAGTTACACGTTTCATTTGGTCAGTTTTAAAGATATTGAGATGAAACTCAAAACTTAAGCTTTTCTCAGTCCTAAACAGTTAAAGTAATAAAACCAAAGTACCACGGCCATTTTAAGGCATAGTCCCCATACAAATTTTAAAGTTTTTTTTTTATCAAAAATGGTTTATATATGAAGCGATTTGCGTCAAATACAGTAAAAAGAGGTGGGATCACTATAACATATAACCCTTATAGAAATGTAGCTCTAATTTTTAAGTATATATACAAAAAATTGTTAATTTATGAAGCGATTTATTTCGAATATCTTCAAAATACTTATTGTAGCAACATAAGATGATAATAGGACACATGATTAAAGTAGGCTTCTTATAGCACATAACTCCTTTACAAATCGAACGATCATATTCATTCAAGGAGAGTTAGTCTAATCATCGTGTGAATGTTTTTTCCTTGTTTTTTTTAAATTTCTTTTTTTTTCGTAAAGGCGTCCTACGCCCTTTTTTGTCAAATAAATACAGGGTCCGCCATCTAACATTTTTTTGAACTAGTGGTTATTTCGAGTGTGGCAACACTGATGTCACATCTGATTGTACAGAAAGTTAGTTTTATCCTTCCGCTGAACGAAAATGGTTGTGTATATGATTGAGGAACGCGTTACGATCGATCTTGTGCGCACTGTTTTCGGAGACCGAATTATCAGCCGAAATTCTGATGTCGTTTGGCCGTCTCGGAGCTGTGATTTGACACCGTTGGATTATTATTTGTGGGGCGACGTCAAAGACAAGTGTTATGTGGACAAGCCAGCGACAATTCAAGCTTTGAAGGACAACATTCGCGTCGCCATTGCCGAAATACGGCCGCAAACAATCGGAAATGTCCTCAAAAATTGGGTCGACCGAATGGCGTACTGCAAGGCCAGCCGAGGCAGCCATTTGAACGAACTTATATTCCATAAGTAACCGGAAGGATTGTACTTTAATATGAAAAATAAATTTGATGATCGGATGAACCGTTTTGTTTTTATTGCAAAAAAAAGTTACGTGGCGGACCCTGTACAAATAAAAAATTGTTATACCGGTACCACGCCCACCTTTATTCTAAGTCTAATACCTAATGGTTATTTAAACCGAATGCAAACAACAGAACTTAAATATTTTGTTTCGTTTTTGAGTTATTAATTTTGACCTCACAAACAGCTCCCATAGTGCCATGGTCTCACGATGCAATATTTTCATGCAGAATTACATTGCCTGTATTTCGTGCGACTGTTAAAATTTCGCGTAAATTTGAAGAAAAAAATTGTTATGCAGACTAGTGTTGACAAAACAAATTACTTTCGGTGATTTTTTTCACAGTGACTAAAAATTGCAATGTCACACTGCGACTGAAAGTAGTGATTTATGATTTTCTTGTTACTCAGTGAACATTTTCAGTTAGCAGCGATTTTGTATATCGCTCTTCGCGATCAGTGAAACTGTTCATTTATAAGTGATTGGTGCTATTATCATTCTTCGCGAATTAAATGAAAATTAAACTAAGTTGGTTTATTATGTTGGTGTAGCGAAATAGTTCAGCTAGAGGTGATTTTGTGTTTATATTCGCAAATAGTATACCTGTGATTGTTTTTTTCGTGAACTACGCTTTTATCACTGTTCGCAGTCACTGCGATTTTCAAATCGCAATCGCTAAAGACACGTAAAAATCACACTTTGCCAACACTAGTACCGACTACTCTTGACATGAAAGTAAGAACTCAGCGGGGAAAGTCATCAACCCGGCGTCAATGCTGAATGGCGAGACGGATTTTTGCTTAAACTCGTTATTTGGGGATCCGATGAAATTAATAATGAGTTCATCAGAACCTAAATTGTAACATATGTGTACGTGTAGATTTACGACAATGCTTTAGCCGAAACTTTCGGCATCATTCCAATAGGAAGTGGTACACATTCAATAACATCAGCTCCATGAAGTAATATTCTATGTACCAAGCTGGTTAAATATATAGTACCAAGGATATTCACTTAAAAACATTTTTGCGGTTTGTAAGAAGTACTCACGAAAGCTGTCAATATTTATGGCATATCCAGAAGACATACTGCGTAAAATCAGTTTTTTTGTTTTAAAAGAACTAAGTCTTCGTCCAATCAAACTTTGTATTTCGATCGAATCGTTGTAAAACTCTATGGCATTCTTTTCACATTACAGAAATTCGATTTTTCAATAGCATTTGAATAAATATTACTTTCCAGTGCTTAAGGGGGTTATATACAGTTAGGAGGTCGAAAAAAGGCATTTTTCAAGAATTTTTTCGAAGCAAACTATTTGGTTTATTGATTTGAAACTTGGCAGGTATATTATGACAACCTTAAACTATATTCACATATTTTTTATTGCCAAAAATAATTATCGGGAACGTTGATATTGCCAATTTTGCAGAGGTCCGCAAAAAAGGCCTCTTGCGGTGAGCACGATATCTCTGGACTGAATCATCTAAACTACAAAAATCAAATAGATTTCATTAATATAATAAATAATCTAGTGATTAATCGAAGGAATTAGCAAAAAAAAATTTATTGACAAAATGGCGGCTACTCAAAGCAAAAGGTTCGATTTTTGACCAAAATTCGGCTCTTTAATTGTTTAAAAAAATAAGAAATTTTCATCGGGTGGGGAAATCCTTCGATTAATTACTAAAAAATATAGTTAAGAAGCTTGTGTAAAAATTTCAGACCGATTGGTTCAGCTGTTTCTAAGCAATCTTGCTCACCGACTTTGAAAACACCGTTTCGAGAAAAACGCGTTTAAAGTTTTGAAGTCGATTTAGTTTTTTTTCAATATTTGTAAATTTTAAAAACGCAAGCTAACTTCTCTAACCAATTCCGATCTCAGTTTCGGATTAAGCGACTGAAATTGCATTAGAAATGACTACCCTGGTGCGTAGCCAAGACAACTATTCAATGACTTTAAAGTTGATAGAAACTCATGGATTTCAATCAGCATAGACAAGGTTTATGAGTATTTCTATAAAAATTATTTTAAACAAAAACCTTTGCATAAATTTATGACAAACTTATAAATTTGAAACGAAAGTATAGCTTTATAAAGATTCGACAGATTAAAAGTTTTATTGTGCTGTAAAAACTATAATTTTACTTTTTAACCTCGCAGTTGTATGTTTTATTCATAGCTGACATACATCGACAGCCTGCTTGTCTGCCTGCCTGTCTGCCTGTCTGTCAATTGTGACGCAAACAAGTGCAATTTTTATTGCATCGAAGTGTTAAACATAGAACAAAAGATTTCCGCGCAACCAAGCCTAGCAAATGACTGTTGACGCATAAAAGTATGCAACACCTACTTTTATATATTTATTTATACAAACATGTATGCAGGGATATACGTAAACATACGCCTACGACAGTCACAGCACGACGATGGCGTTGACAGCCTGTTTCTCACTTCTAACCGGAATACTGAATATTGCTGTCGTTGCTTGGTTACATTGCAAAAGACAAGGATTACATTGCTTTTTGTTGTTGTTGCTGTTCATGATGATAATCATTGTATTTACTGCATGCTGCGTATAGTTTGTTGAGATTTTGTGCGTCATCAACACAAGTCACTTGCACCATTCTTATAGCTTCTTGGCTGCTGTTGTTGTCAACCGCAGCACAATTTGTGCTGTGCTCGTTTTTAATAAAAAGTTGAAAATAGCAAAAGTGCGTCCTCACATCACAACTTACACACAGCACTGCCCTTTTATAAGCTAAATATTCAGTTTTGCATTCATGTCAGCATACATACGTAGTAGTAAACCACAAATCCTTTATTGCATCTAATATACACCGCACAGCACAGCACTGCAGCAGCACTTGCCAACTAATGAGTTTCTCTATTTCATTCACTTTGCGGTGGCATTATTAAAAAATTTATTAAAAAGAAAAAAAAATAAATATATATCAGTCGCATGCTTAGGGTTATTGCTATCTAACTATGCACTTAGTTTACCTTTAGTCTTCTTTATTTTTTATTTCGCTTATTTATTTATTTATGTATCTAGTGCCTTTCACTTTTATTCTTCTTTGTAATTTTTCCTCATAGATACTAAATCTGTCCGTCCGTCCATCTGTCCGTCTGGTCGTTGCTAATAATAGTGAAAATATTTAACCCAGTTTATATGCCAATGCATAGTGTCGTCGTCGTCGTCTTACTAAACTTTTACCCTTTTACTCAATTTCATATTTTTCATTTAACTCAAGCATTCATTCATTCAGTTTTCTTGTGGCATTTTTTTTTATTTATCTTTTTTTTTTTTTTATTTAAAATAATTTTCTTTCAATAGCTTAATGACATCGTTTAAGGTTTCATTATTTTATGGCATACTTTCGTAAATTGTAGTTAGATACTTATGTATCTAGCAGATACACATACCCGTATTTTGCTTGCATAAATTATAAATGTTCTACTTAGATACAATAGAGCGTTTAAGTAATTTATATGTGCTGCATACACATATATCGTATTTAGTATTGAACAGCAAAACCTGAGTTCAATGTACGTTGTATGACTTTTCATGAGGATATTATTTAGTTCAATTTTGTGTAGTGTTTTGCAGGTAAATGTATCTACTTAGTTAATTTATTTGTAAATTTAATTAATACATATATTTGATTTTAGCTAAATTTGATTATTTTTTCCTTTCGTTGCACTTAAAAATATATTTTTCAAATATAGCACTTTCAATTCAATTTAAAATGATGCGCAGATGTGTAACATAAGTAGTTCAAAAGATATTTGCGAATGAAAATGGTTCCATGCATTTTTTGGAATCATTTTGCAGAGTTTGCAATTTGGTTTTTTAAAATAAAAGTAGCTACGGTTGCCTTCTTCTTCTAGCTACAAAAATTTTGAAGAATTTGGTTTATTCTTTCAATTAAAAAATTTGAACTTCAACCACAGAAGGAAAGCTCTCGTTATCAAAGAAACTTTTAAATTTTATGATGCAAAACACCAAAAATACAATGAATTAAAAAAATAAAAAGTATTGCATACTTTTGGCGTCTCATAAAGTAAACTGAGTAATGAGCTTATTAGTTGCAATCAAAATGTTCATTAATTTAAGGGAAGCTCGATATGTGCAGAGACTGTACTAAAAGCTATAAAGCTGTAGACTGCGTTTAAGTATCAAAAAAGTCTGACGTTGTGCCTGGGCCAAGGCCGCGAGACTGACAAGTGGTCAGAGCGAATGTGGAGACTCAAGTAAGTCACCACACGTTCCCACCGTTAGCACAGAGTATGATAGGAACCTCGTATGCCCTCCGATAACTGTAGATTAAAAGGGCACTGCAACTCTAAAGGAGTTTATTGTACCCAAGCTCGGCATTGAAAAATGGTTAGGTTAATAGACAGAGAATTCTCTCCGCCTGTTTAATAAGCAGAAAAGTATCCCTAGTCGGGGCGACACTGATTTGATCGGTTGTGATAAAACAGCGATTTAACAGAGTGAATCTGAAGCGGGCCAAAGCTGGAAGTGTGTGCTAGTTTCATCGTCCTCCAAGCAGAGTCTACACTCTGACTCTGGGAACAGGCCTATTTTGTTTAAGGTAGCCAGTTAGCAACCTGAGGTCATGACGGTTGAGATATACGATGTTTTTAGGGCAGATAGGGCGAGCAAATTGCTTAGCTTGCCGTAGGCCCGGGTATTGAATTCAATATTGTCGAAGAGATTCTGCGGAGAACCTATCAATTATGCGTATGGCTGAGACCCAACTGAGCCCGCAGAAAGGCTCCGGGCCAATAAGAGGCGAAGAGGGACCAGATCTGGCGAGTTCGTCTGCGGCTTCGTTGCCGTCAATACCCCTGCGTCTAGGGACCCAGCAGATAGTGACTTTACGAGCTTGAGATATGTATTGAAGTGTGTCAAAACACTGGAGAACTAATTTAGATAAAACGATGCATGAGTTAGTTCTTTGATAGCAGAGATAATTGTGATTTTGGACCCCGAGGACTATGAGTCAACAGGTGCCATGCGCAGACTTCGATGGCATGGTTCTCAGATTGAAAGACCGTGGGCACCATCCCACCCAAATAAACACTACAGTGAGATAACCACTGAATTATAAATTCCGCAGGCAGCATCTCTAAACTTACATCTATTAAATAGCATCTCTAAACTTACATCTCTTAAACTGTCTATTTGGAATGCATGCTGCCTGATAGTGAGTAGAGCTTCGCCAGCTGTAGAAACGTGGAGGAGGAAGAGAGTAGGTCATATTTTCTGTCATTGTTAACACAGTAAAAAGTCGCTTTTAAAAAATTTTTAGGGAATTGCTTCAGTCAAAATCGAATCACTAACCAAATTTATTAAACGAACAAACTGGTTTCTTTTGGAGAAACAGAAATATGAGATCATATGGTATTATAATGGGTCTCATTTGTCTTGAGTAACATAATTTGGTGGCTCTATCCTGTATAGTCTTCGAGATCCTTTGTCTCATACTGAATGAACCGACCTCTTTCGGTTATGATATAAAATATAAAAAAAGTTACGGTTTCGCCCACGTCTTCAAAATAATATTTTTTTTAAATGTAGAATAAATCCATGATTCAGGTTAAGTACTCCAGGTGAAGTACTCCGGAAATCTTTGGTTACAAAAATTCAACAACTTAGTTTATGGTGAATTATATATAAATTCACCATGACAGGAGACAAGAGTACGAGAAGATTTGAAAAAGAGATAGTAAGAAAAAAAAATATTTTTTTTTATACTTTTGCTTCGGTTGCTTTAGTGTTTTTAAAAAATATTTATTTTTAAATTAAAAACTTATAACGAAATTGTTGAAAAAATTCAAATTTTTGAATTTTATCAAACCAAAGAAACAGAAAAATTGACACATGTAAGGTGAAATTATATAAATTCACCATAACATGCATAATCAACAAAATTTGTTACCAAATTAGAAAGAGACAGTGGTGGAATACGTCACCTGGTATAATTGCATCATAAAATGAATCAAAGTTTAATTTACATCAACAAAAATAAGCAATACATGAATTTAAGTTTTTGAATTACTTTAAGATAAAAATGTTGTTGCTCTACTTGTAGCAAAGATGCATCTAAAAATTATTCTACACTTGTGCTATCCAGCATGCAATTATAGCAGTAAATATGTTTTCATTCCATTTCCAAAAGAAAAAAGAAAAAAATAGAGAAATCCTGTTAAAATCCAACATATTGCATGCTCTAGCACAAAAATTCTTGTTTACTCGATTGCCACCAAAGCCTCTCGGCAGTTAATGCCAAACAGCTGGCTAGAATTTTTGCACAACACCCACATAAGCACACACACACACACACCCGATATAGAGACAAAATAGGCAGCATAGTATGTAGCAGCAGTAACAGCAGCACTCATGCGTGTAAAACTCCACATGGAAAAGTATAATAAATTGTTGCCTTGACACTTGCAACACAAACAAAATAAAGAATACATAGAAAACTAAGACACACATACTCGTACGCTGCATGTGAAACTCTGGTTTTGACTTAAAACACAGAGAGCGGACATTTTCCAAGCATTTGCCTTTGCTTTCGAATGCATTCTTCTTCCAATTTTGTAGGGCTTCATGCAACACAAATAGAATTGTTGTTGTTTTTTTTTTTTTTTTTTTTTTTTTTTGTCCTTGCAACATTTTTTTGTTTTTGTTGTAAAATTGTTGCTAAGGAACAAACGATAAAGTGTCCTCTTTAAGTTTTTCCCCTTACATAAGATTGCAATTATTTTCTGTGGCTTAGTTTTTGACGTTCTTTCTAATCCTTTCGATGTAGGTTTCTAATGTAAATATAGTTTGCATTTATATTTGCTAACTGCTGGGTTAAATATGTAAGAAGCAGCAGCATTTTCTTGTCTTGTCTGCATTTATGTGGTTTAAAAAATAACAAAATTTAGCAGAGTAAATTTTATTTAAACTTGCCTAAAAGTTTTTTTTGGTTTTTATGAACTTTTTCAAAATTTTGCAATTATTTAAGTTTTAAACGAATTAAAAGATAAAAAAGTTTTAAGCTGTAAAACAAATGTGTGTAAATATCTTGTTCTGTTTTTATTGATTGCAATCAGTCTTTTTTTCTTCGATTTTTTTCTATGTTTGAGCTAATTTAAAGTTTTAATTAAAAATACAAATTCATAAAGATGCTTTAGACATTTTAATAATTAATCAATTAAAAGTATCTTTCGCTACTAAAAAAGATACAGTATCTGCAACTGCAGTAGTTTTATAGATAACATTTATTTTTTTTTTTTCATACTTCTGCTCTTATAAGCCAGCGCTCTTGAGTTCAATTCGCACGGAAGCCGAATGACGAATTTTATTTTTCAAAAATTTTAAACAAAACAAAGAAATACGTGAAATTTGTTGGAACTTAAGCTCAAATACTCATCACATGAATCTTTGAATAGTTTGTGTGATAATCAGTGGCTTAGGTAAAATTGTGGGTGGGGATCATTCGACCGATACAAATCAATATTGAGGTAAAATTTTAAGCAAAATATACAGATGTAACAATAATTTTATTGAAAATATTAGAAATTGACAGAAGAGTTTGTATAGAGTTTGCATCATATCAGTAGAATATAAAAAGGGTAACATCAGAAGTGTTTTTACCCAATAGTTTAGATAATACATTTATAACACTATCTTCTGGGTTCTTAAAGATCTATTTCCATGTATTTTGGGCGGTAGATTCCAAAAATGGACACGAAAAATTTTCTTAGGATCGTTCTTGAGATATCCTCAAAAAGTCTGTTTTTGGTAATATTTTTTTTATACCCGCCACACATAGTGTGAAGGGTATTATCAGTTTGTCGGAAAGTTTGTAACGCATTAAAGGAGGCATCGGACACCCCATAAAGTATATATATTATTGATCAGCTCGACGAGACGCCACGCCCATTTTTCGATATGGCCCCCCATACAAGCCAAGCGCCCATTTTTCAGATTTTGAATAAAAAATAGTTCTTATTTATGGATATATTCACTCCAATCTGTGTAAAATCACTTCTACTGTTATCCAATGAATATGCTACCGATATGACAAGGATCGAGCCACTATAACATATAGACCCTATACAAACGCACCTTCCATTTTTTTTCTTTTTCAAAAAACGATTAAAGTTTCGTGTGGCGGGTATTTGAGCTCCGGTGCTACCGAAGTAAACGTTTTTTCTTGTTTTTGCTTCTATTTGGTATCAAGTATTGGAAATCCCCTAAACACGATTAACCATCATTCAAATGCGCTCAGTTTGAAGTCTCTACGTCTATTCAATCCAAACGTATGACTTTTTTTTTCATGGCTCCCATTAGGCCCCGGGTCAAAATTTTCTTAAATCCCATCTAAGTGTTATCCTGTAAAAAAAAAAAAAAAAAAATTGTCAAATAATCTATATTGGGTCCACATATGGATCCCAGGTGCAAACTTCAGACATCCTTTGAACACCTTGAACGCCAAAAATATTTTTTAGCCACCTTTCAACTGAGCCCTGTTTCAAGTCTCTACTTCTGTTCATTTCAAAGATATGGCTTTTCCGGTTTCAAGGCCTCCATTAGGCCCCGGGTCAAAATTTTGCAAAATCCCGTCTTGTTGCTTACCTGAATTCTGAAAAAAACACAAAAATAAATAAATTTGTTAACGTCTTTTTGTTCCAAATATTTGGCTTTTCCAGTTTTAAGGCCCCCATTAGGTCCCGAGTCAAAATTTTCCAAAATACAAACCTTCCTCTACAATCACTCTATCTATTAAAAAAAACCGCATCAAAATCCGTTGCTGTTAAAGATTTAAGCATACATAGGGACAGAGAAATCGACTTTGTTTTATACTATTTAGTGATATCTATAAATTAAGGTTATTTCATTACAAATACATAAAGCCTAAGATTGTCTAAATCAGACTAAAAGTGTGAAAAGTAAAATCAGACAGATTTATTTTAAATTTGTCTGATTTTTCTTAGTACTCTATAACTCACAGAACTTATTTTAGATATGCAAAAAATAACTGCAATAAAAATATAAATTGTATTCTGTTCCGTTTCCTTGGCCTGTTCCGATTTTTGAATGCATTATAGATATTAATTGAAACAGGAATTAGGACTGCACTCAGATAGGCTGCATTATGTTTGTCCATAGCAGTTGTTGACCCAGAACGTGTTTAAATATAAAGGGTGATTTTTTAAGAGCTTGAGAACTTTAAAAAAAAAAAACGCATAAAATTTGCAAAATCTCATCGGTTCTTTATTTGAAACGTTAGATTGGTCCATGACATTTACTTTTTGAAGATAATTTCATTTAAATTTTGACCGCGGCTGCGTCTTAGGTGGTCCATTCGGAAAGTCCAATTTTGGGCAACTTTTTCGAGCATTTCGGCCGGAATAGCCCGAATTTCTTCGGAAATGTTGTCTTCCAAAGCTGGAATAGTTGCTGGCTTATTTCTGTAGACTTTAGACTTGACGTAGCCCCACAAAAAATAGTCTAAAGGCGTCAAATCGCATGATCTTGGTGGCCAACTTACCGGTCCATTTCTTGAGATGAATTGTTCTCCGAAGTTTTCCCTTAAAATGGCCATAGAATCGCGAGCTGTGTGGCATGTAGCGCCATCTTGTTGAAACCACATGTCAACCAAGTTCAGTTCTTCCATTTTTGGCAACAAAAACTTTGTTAGCATCGAACGATAGCGATCGCCATTCACCGTAACGTTGCGTCCAACAGCATCTTTGAAAAAATACGGTCCAATGATTCCACCAGCGTACAAACCACACCAAACAGTGCATTTTTCGGGATGCATGGGCAGTTCTTGAACGGCTTCTGGTAGCTCTTCACTCCAAATGCGGCAATTTTGCTTATTTACGAAGCCATTCAACCAGAAATGAGCCTCATCACTGAACAAAATTTGTCGATAAAAAGCGGATTTTTCTGATTTTGATGATAATTTTGATTTTGGTAATAAAATTCAATGATTTGCAAGCGTTGCTCGTTAGTAAGTCTATTCATGATGAAATGTCAAAGTATACTGAGCATCTTTCTCTTTGACACCTTGTCTGAATCCCGCGTGATCTGTCAAATACTAATGCATGAAAATCCTAACCTCAAAAAAATCACCCGTTACAAATATACAACAAATATAACTGAAATTCTTCGACATACGAAAAGAATAAACTAACCAAAATGTTAATGCAAACTCAAAATTATGAAGTAAACATGTTTTTACACCGAAGAAAACTCTTTTTGGAGGGAACTTCCTCCCCCGTTCTACCCCTCTAGAACCATTATAGGTCTTGTGCTACTTCATATAAGATACCAAATGAGTGCTCTGAAAAACCTTCAAGTTTGTTTTGTTATACCCGTTATACATAGTGTAAACGGGTATAATCAGTTTGTCCGAAAGTTTGCAACGCATTAAAGGAGGCATCGGATACCCCATAAAGTATATATATATTATTGATCAGCTCGATGAGACGAATCGATTTAGCCATGTCCGTCTGTCTGTCTGTCTGTTGCGATGCGTTTTACTCAGAATGTTATTAAGATCTTGACATGAAATTTTAAACTTAAGCTTTTTTGGTCCTAGGCAGTTTGTATGTCAGAATCAAGGTGCCACGCCCTTTTTTAGGTATAGCCCCCCATACAAATCTTCAGCCCATTTTCGAGTTTTTGTATGAAAATAGGTATTATTTCTAAATATATTCACTCCAAATTGGGTAAAAACACTTCTTTGTCATCTTATGTCAAATCCAAAGTGCCACGCCCATTTTTAGGCATAGCCCTCATACAAACTTACCGCCCATTTTCAAGTTTTTGTATGAAAACATTTATTTTATCTGAATGAATCCAATTAAAATTTGGTAAAATCAATTCCAATGTCCACCTAAGTGAACACTATCGACATGGTTAGGATCGGGCTAATATAACATAAAGCACCTGGTGAACATATAAACTATTTAAAGTGTAGTGTAACGGGTATTTCAGCTTCGGTTCCACCGAAGTTAACGTTTTACCTTGTTATACCCGCCACACATAGTGTGAAGGGTATATTCAGTTTGTCTGAGACGTCGTAGACCCCATAAAGTATATATATTCTTGATCAGCTCGACGTGACGAACCGATCTAGCCATGTCCGTCTGTCCGTCCATCTGTCTGTCTGTATATGTCTATGCATCTTTTTTGTTGAAGATATAAAGATATTAAGGTGAAATTCGGAACTTAAGCTTTTCTCGGCAACGACTATGTGTTAAGTTCGAGAAGGAGACTGCCATGCCCATTTTTAGGTATAGCCCCCATACAAACTTACCTTTTTTCGATTTTTTGTATAAAAATACTAATTATTTATGAATGTATTCGCTCCCTCTTTTGTCATCCAGTGTTAAAACCAAGATGCCACTCCCTCTTTTAGGCATAGCCCCATATAAACTGTCCGTTTTTTCCGATTTTTGTATGAAAATAGTAATTATTTGTGCATATATTCACTCCAATTTGGCTAAAAACACTTCTAATGTCATCGAATGTCAAATCAGATGTGCCACGCCCATTTTTGGTATAGCCCCCAACAAACTTTCCGTCCATTTTCGAATTTTTGTATCAAAACGGTTATTATTTATTCATGAATTTACTCCATATTGGGTAAAAACTCTTCCAATATCATGGTGCCACACCCATTTTTAGGTGTTTCTTTAATACAAACTTACCGCCCATTTCCAGATATTTTCGAGAAATATGTTGTTATACATGTTATTATACATATTATACAGATTCTACCGAAGTTAACGTTTTTTCTTGTTTTTGTTTTATTTTTTTTAAATTCTTTTTTTCCATAAATCGATACTTTTTCGATACTATAATCAGAAGTAATTTTATATACTTAACTACTTTAGGGTGCCTTATCTCCTTTACTGTTTTTTTAATCGCATTGAGGAATTATTCCAAAAAAAAGTAAAAACGCCAGCATATAAAAATGTCAATCCTGTCAACATGTTAAAAAAATATTACCATAATCAATAAACTGCGTGCAGATTTGCATCCAAGTGCGTACGCAAAATAGCCATTGAACATTGATTGAAGTAAACTTTGTATTGATGCAGACATAAAAAGTATTTCCATGGAATTTTTGCTATGCAATTTTTTTTTGCCATCTGTTGACAATTTAATTAAAAACAGAATTTCAAATAATTTCAAAAATCATGTGCACGTGCTATATTATTTGCAGAAAACAATAGCATCAAATCAACAGATCATTTCAATGGAATTTTCAGGCTATTGTTTACATTTTTCTTTGTTAAAATTCAACTGAAAGTGAAAACCAGAACATTTATTTTTAAATTTTTTTTATGAATGCAAATAGAATTTTTAGTTCGAAAAAATCTTTAATTTATAAAATACAAATATAAATAAAATAAAATATTTATGTACATTTTTATGGTTTTCTATTTACAGGTAAGCTTACGAACAAAACACTTTGTCATGTCTAACTAAAGCGTAAGTTTAATGTTTCGGTTCATTTAGTTGCTAATTTATACTTTCGTTATTTTAATTTAAATCGAATTTTCTTAAGCGTAAAATGTAATCAAATTAAACATAAATATTTTAACTAATTGACTGATCAACACACAAAATAAATTGCAAAATAATAAAATAAAAACTACAGACAGTTGGGACAGACGGACATATAGCAAGACAGCAATTTGGCATAAAGACAAATTTAAATATATTTTCTCTTGGTTTTTTTTTTTTTTTTTTTTTTTTTTTGAGTCATTTCGAAAGTGCATGTTGCACTTTTGTTGGTAATGATAATATAAGTGCTTTGAAATATATCTATTTGGGATCATAAAAGTGATGTAAATAAAAAGAAACTAAAAAGAACGCTAAAGTCGAGAAGACTCGACTGCATGGTACCCTGTTCCAATCTTTATGTACCTCAAGTTGAGTTCTACCTTACTTACATAACTTATTGCATTGTATTTTTAGATAAAAACTAAATAAAATGGGGTAATTTTGAATGGGACTATAACAAACATTTTTTTTTTGTTCTACCCATTATAGGATATTTCGTTGGGACTTTCTTATGCATAATGTATACTAAATTTAGACTTCCTAGGATAAGAAACAAAAACGTTTTCATGGAAAAGCCCTTAATGAAAAGGTAGATTTATATGAGGCGGGTACCTCTTAAAATGGGGCTAGCAAGTGCATACTCGATCATTTTTCAATTTCACAAATTTCATAAATTACGTTAGGCAGTTAAAAATTATATAATAAAGAGAAGTAAAAAAACTCAATTGTTTTTCCAAATACTCCAGGAATATATTTTTCCATCGATCATTCTTCACCTTCACACGTCGATCTTTCAATTTCTTTACTAGTCCATCTTTATTTTGTGGATTTCGCAATGTATTTTGTTGGAACGCTTAAATTTATTATAAGGTGTAGTAAAAAATATCGGGTAACAAATATGGACACCAGTATTAATTTCGTCGATTCGATGCGGTAATTTCGATGTCAATGATGCAACACGCTCTGGATGAACAATTGTTGAACATAGAACTAAGCTTATGGAAATCGCCAAGTCCGTTTGGAACCATTTGGATAAGGCTGAATACAAAAAAAAACTCAATGGAAGGGGACCACAGGTGATTACAAAAAAAACACTAGTCTACAAAAACTGACCTATTTCCATGTATTTTGGGCCGAAGTTTCCAAATATTGACACCAAAAGAACTGTTTAGGATATGTCTATAAAAATAAACGTTTGTTTTTTACTTTTCGAATATTACTAAAAATCTCAAGAATGAATAATTTCATAAAGCTAAGCTTCGCATAAGATGAAAAATATCCTTCCATTACACGACGATATTCTGTGAAAATCAAATGAATACTTTTAGTGTACCAAGCGTTGAAACACAGAATAAATTGTATTTTTCATGCTTTCTAGAAAAATGTAAATTTTTGTTCATTTTTTTAGTAGATAAAAACTATTTTTTATTTATTTTTGAAATTTTAAAAATTCAGACAATTTCATTACTAAATTATGAATCCTAAGATTTTCCAAATCGAAATAAAAGTGTGAAAGTTTTTAGTCCGGTCCATTTAGACAAAAAATAGTGGTCAAATAACAAAAATTACCGGAGTGCCAAATGTTGGAGAACTGAGGTTTACCATTACAAATAATGTTTTAAAAATCCCTCTCGATCCTATGTGTAACGGCCAAAGGTCAAAATTTGAGGCTTTTTAAATTTCTCTCGAAAACGGTAAGTTTTTAAAAAAAAAAATCTTAAAATTCTATACAAAAATGGTCTTAATGATTTTTTTCTAAGAGTTACAATATTTCCGAGATATCTTGATTCTAAGAGTCACATTATACATGATATATACACATTTCCATGCCACCTGAGAGGTTGTGTATTCGGTGCGTTTTTTTTCACCGTGGCTTCCCCAGTAGGCCTACCCCACTAACTGTCATGACAATTTTAGGATAATTTAAAAGAACAATACCCGTCAAGTTCTAGATATTACCTTATTATTGATATTGATTATTGATATTACTATTGATTATTGGGTTAACTATTTCGACCTTTGACCGCGAATAACTTTTGTAGCACACATAGGATCGATGGGGATTTTTAAAACTTTATTTGTAATGGTAAACCCCCGCTCTCCACCAATATTTGGCTCTCCGATAATTTTGTTATTTAAAATGTCTATATTGACCGGACTATATAGAGTAATAAGTAAAATCAGACAAATTTATTTATTGATTTATATTATGCAATTTCATGGACCAAATTTCCTTTTATAATTCGGATTACGCGAAAACAGGGGTGGTCTAGGCGCTTTAAACCGGCACAAGAGGTGTATTAGACATTTTTTTAGCGGCTCTGCTATGAGCTACTCTTATATGCCAACAATTTTGGTTGGTCCTGTATTGTCAAAAGTAGAAAACGGCTGAAGAAAGCAATCGACCAGAAGCGGTCAACTTTGGACAATAAGTGAGGCTTTGTTTTTCATTAGGCCAACTAGGTTACACACATCTATAGGGACTCGCGAGATGCTCCAGAAGCTTGATTTGGAAATTCTTATGCATTCTGTATTGTGACAAACGTTTTTGCTGCTGAAAAGTTCGCCATAAGAGAAGCTTGCGCAAATCAATTGTTTCAGAGAGAAAAGGCAATAAAATTGAATTATTCTAACCTTTAAATTCTACAAAAATTTATGGAGAAGATTTGCTTCGACTAACTGTTCCATAGAAATCTCTGAAATATTTTATATCTTATTACACTTGTTACAAAATGTGACTCAGAACCAAAATACTTTTCATACTCAACACTACAAAAAAAAAAAAATATATAAATATATAATTTGTAAATTTGCCAAAATTGACATTTAAATGTTTTTTCATTGTTTTGTCAATTATTCTTTTTAAATAATAAATTAAAATTCACGAATTTTTTTTTTTTTTTTTTAATTTAAATACCAAAAGGATTATTTACATTTTATGAAAAATTTAAATTACGCTTGGAATGCGCTTCTGCATCACTTCAAAATGATCCCACGCTGTGTCTGTGTGTGTGTGTGTGTGTAGGTACGTACTTATGTAATCAACATTTAAATTCCAACCGCATTTAACGCATGAACTTTCACCGCTGAAGACGAAAATAATTCGTATGGTAATCCTTCTTATCGTTTGCTATTTAACCTTTAATGACGAGCAAAGATAAATGTTGCACGTTTTTCGCATTATTTCAAAAAAAAAAAATAGAAGTATTTTCCAAGAAAGATACAAACAAACTTCTGTACTGTGCATAATTTAGCTTCATTAGCGTTAACATTCTCTGAAAGGCTTCACTCGTTTCATGCTAATTAAATGTTTTTTGCTTAAGTTACTTGCTCCTTTGGATTTTATTTTATTTAATTTCTTCATCTTTTTCTTTTTTGCTAAGATGTGTCAAATTGAGGAACCACAAATTTCAACGAAATAATTTTCATTTTGTGGTCAATTTATTTCTGTAGAAATTTATATACCATAATTCTATTATTTTCATTTTCGAATATGCATCTTTATTAGTTTTAGCCACAATTTAATTCGGTTTTCATCATGCAATGCGGTTGCAATACGAAATGTATCTAGATACATCATCTGCGGTTGCTGCACAACAATTTTTAAAGCTGTCAACAACATTTTTCGCCTAGATTGTCTTGAAAGAAATGCATAAAAAAAAAAAATTGTCTAAAATTTCTAAATGAAATACAAAGTAATCTTTTCGCTGTTATGGGATTTTGTTTTATTTTGTTTTTACTTTTTTTATTTTCTCTTTACTTATTCGACTTAACCAAGCTTTTTGTATCATTCGCTTGAAAAATTCGCTTACAGCGTTTTACATTGGATTTATTATTTTTATTTTTACTTGAATTTACTTTTTTTAATTTTATTTCATTTTTTTTTTTATTTATTTTCTTTTGGATAATTTAAGACTTTAAGCTGTGATATAAACCATGAAGAAATACAGATATACTAAATGTTTATCATAAAAATTCTTTTTATTTAAGCTATCATTGCAGAGTTTAAACTTTAACGTGTTGAAGTATAATATTGGATAGTCTTAACATAGCACAAATTAATTATAAAGACAATATTTTTGCTAGTTAAGGTCTTGCAAAAGTGCAATAAAGTAACATTGCAAAAGCGGCATTGTGAGCACAATTGTGATAAAAAAAGATGTGCAATTGGGTGGAGCGAAAACTCGAAAACTGGTTTTATTTGCTGATTTTATTTTCAATTACAGCGAAAACAAGGATTTTAGAGCGACAGTAAATATACGAACGAAAATCAATTTTTTTCGCTCGATCAAATTTCTAAAATTTTGCAACACTATATTTGCACCAATGCAAATAAATTTTTAATCAAGTGCAATGGCTAGATTAAAGTTAAACACCATTTATCAATGAAAGTTGTTATTGTTTGTGCAAAAATTTTGTTTTTTTTTTTTTTTTTTTTTTTTTGAATTTTAAGATTTGATCTTTTGAAAATTTTTTTTCAATTTTTAGTCCAGTGTTGTGCAAAAACTTTCTTGCAGTTTTTCATTGTTGCAAGTTTAACAGACCTTGTAAATTGTTATTTAATTTTCTGCTCATTTTCCAAGTATAACTCAACACTGGCCATTGCATATCTGGCATCATACAAACTTCGTGTTAAAAACGACACAGTTTTTGTTATCTTTATGTAAGTTGAAATGCTTCCTTTCACACTCTACAGTTTGAAATTTAAATCCAAAGGTATCGTTCTTCTGTGTTGATTTTATTCAGCATATAGCATGCAATTTTTTTCGGGTATCACCAGAACCCTTTTTAATCAAGGACCATCCTCTAGGAGCAAGATCATCATCTGCATCATGAGTTCCAGACAATAACGGTATCGAGCAAAAAGGGTACAGACTCTTTTTTGGAAGACGATGAAACAAGTCTATATATCCTTTTTGTATATCCAGCTCTGGCCAGTCCAACTTCGGCTAGAAAGATTTTCAGATTTTTCAAAAGGTCTAAGTCATCATTTAACCTAACCTAACATATACTAGGTTTTGATTCTAAATATATACTTTGTTATGTCTCGCTTTTATTTTGTGGACTTGCATCGGAAGTTTCTTAACCTTATTCTATGCATGTAACCTAATTGTCGCTATGACTACTTGCTTGTTTTGCGACTCCGATCCAAACAGTACGCCTGGCTCTTTATACTCTACTTCTCATTTTGATTAAGTGAAAACTAAAAACTTGATAAATTTTTTCGAACGGAGTATGATAGACCCTATAAAAGAATATTTTTATATACTCGTATTCTTGATCAGCATTGAAAGGCGATTCGATATAGCTGTGACTGACAGTCCATCCGTCTGTCTGTCCTGTTGTCTGCCGTATGAGAGATTATCTCGTAGATTATTAGAGATAGGGCCACCATATTTATATCTTAGACTCTTCTGAACCATTAAGTGGTCTCCAAACGGCTTTTCTCTTTAGTTCCATTTAAAGCGGTAACTCCCATACAAATCTACCAAAAATGTTGGGTTTTTTGCGTTTAAACTTTGTGCTTCTTATTCGAGGAACTTCAAATAAAAAAATATTTCAATATGGTTAGGACCAACAAATTAGTAGGAACAGCTCCTATACAAATTTATTCATTTATTATTATCAGTTTGTTGTAAAGTTTATAACGCATTAAAGGAGGCATCGAAGACCCCATATAGTATATATATATTCTTGAACAGCTTGGTGAGGCAAATGGACCTAGCCATGTCCGTCTGTCTGTCTGTTGCAATGCGTTTTTCTCGGAAAGTTTTAAAGATATCGACCTGAAATTTTAAACTTAACCTTTTTGTGCTCCTAGGCAGTTTGTATGTCAGAACCAAGATGCCACGCCCATTTTTAGATAAAGCCCCCATACAAACTTATCACTTTTTTCGAATTTCTGTATGAAAATAGTTATTATTTATGAGTGTATTCATTTCAAATAGGGTAAAACACTTCTAGTGGCATCCAAAATCATAAGAAAGGTGCCACGCCCATTTTTTGTTATGGCCCCCATACAAACCCAGCGAAGAAAGTAGTTCTTATTTATATATTCACTCCAATCTGGGTAAAATCACTTCTACTGTTGTTCTATGAATATGACAAGGATCGGGCCACTATAACATATACACCCGATACATTTTTTTATTTTTTCAAGAAAATGATTAAACTTTCGTGTGGCGGGTATTTGAGCGTTTTTATTTAATCTAAATTAAATTTGAAAAAGTTTCTACAAAGTTTATATTTTCCTTTTTAGTTAGAAAATTTATTGTAGACAATAAATTTTGTTGCTAATTAATGAAATAGCACAATTAGTGGCTTCGTTTTTTAAGCTTATTACTTGCTTGTATAAACTTTAAATTAACTCAAGAGCGCTACAATTTATTTGAAACAATTTATTGACTTAAGTATTTTGAACTTTGAACTTTAAAATAATTTGAAAATTTGTTTAAAATATTTTAATGAAATACTTAATATAAAATTCTAAAAAATTGTATACATTTAACTTTTAATGTACACTGAGAGAAAAAATATAAATGAAAATAAAGTAAAGCGTTTTCAAAACTTAAGTTAAAACGAATGTTTAAAAAAACGTTTTACTGCATGCAAAAAGTAAAACGCGCGTATTTAAAAAAAAAAAAAAAAGAAATGCATCGAAACGTTAAAAAACATTCAAGAACGTATTTAAATAATTTTTGTATACTTTTTTTTTGCAAAAATATTAGTAGCCACAGTAAAAAACAAGAAAGAACGCTGAAGTCGAGTATGCTCGACTGCAAGATACCCTGTACCCAATCTTTATGTACCTTAAATTAAGTCATATCTTTATATATACCTTACTGTATTGAATTTTCAAACAAAAACTTGAAAAATTGGGTAAATTTTTATGGGGGCTATACCTAAAATTTTGTTGGTTCTACCCCTATTGAGATATTTTATTGGTACTGTCACATACATAATTTATACTAAGATTGAACTTATTAGAATAAAAAAACAATAACATTTTTATGCAAAAAACTAAAATTTTGGGGTATATTTGTATGGGGGCTATAACTAAAGCTTCGTTGGTCCTACCCATATTGGGATTTTTTATTGGGACTATTATAGACATAAATAATACTACGTTTGAACTTCCTAGAATAAAAAACAATGGCGTTTTATGCAAAACCTTAAATTTCGGGGTATATTTGTATAGGGCTATACCTAAATTTTATTGGTCCCACCCATATTGGGACCCATAGACATAATTTATACTAAGTTTTAACTTCCTAGAATAAAAAACAATGACGTTTTTATGCAAAAACCTAAAATTTTGGGGTACATTTGTATGGGGGTACCCCTTAAAATGGGTCTAGAGAAAAATTGTTTGCAAGTGAACACTTGACGGTTCAGGAGAGTCTAAGTTTTAAATATGGTCCTATCTCTTATAGTCTCCGAGATAATCTCTCATACGGCAGACAACAGGACGGACAGACGGACGGACGGACTGACGGACAGACAGAGCTAGTTCGATTCCCTTTCCAATGCTGATCAAGAATATATATATACTTTATATGGTCTATCTTGGCTCCTTCTGCCTGTTACATACATTTGCACAAACTTAATATACCCTTTTACCCTTTGGGTACAGGGTATAAAAAGATTATATATGAATAAAACTTATTTTTCGAACGGCTTATGCTGTCTTATGACAAAGAAAAAAAAACTTAACGTAGTTATGCAAAGCAAGCAGTAAATTTTAAGTCAACTTTTATGCATAAAACAGCAAAACTATGCAGTATATTTTATACAAGACAAGATTTGTATATATAAAAGATAATATGGTGTGTAAAAATGAAATACATGTCTTGTTAAATATGCATTACAAATGAGTGTACTTCATTTTCATATTCCATATTCCATGATGACATCTGGTAAAAATGAAAAATTCAAATAAATGACATAAATGTCGCAGATAAATCGGAGTGCAGCACAAAAATATATAAAAATATACAAAAGAAAAATCGTGCACTTAAGTGCTGTATTCAGCAGAATAATAGCATAGACCTTCCCATATAATATGCTTGGCTTTGTTATATTTTTTTTTTAAGGATATAAACGCATTTCATAGTTAAAAGCTGAAAAAAAAAAAAAACATGAACAAAATTAAAGTGAAACTCAACACTTTACGTTCCTGCCTCCTGTGAGAATTGAACTCACGACCGCTGGTTTACAAGACCAGCGCTCTGCCAACTGAGCTAAAGAGGCGCTTGTGTATCTTAAAAAAAAAAAAAAAAAAAATTCTACATTTAAGCTTTGAAGCAAGCGCAGCAATTAGTTTAATGACAAAAATATGTTCAAAATGCACAAAGTTAGATAGTAAATTCTTATCATTTTGTTATAAATTTATCAAGCAATTTTCAAGTTAATGGAGAAGATATATTTTTATTTTTTGTTTTTCATTTTATTGTCGCATATCATAATTCAAGTGAAACACACGTTCAAGCTGCAGTTGAATTTTGCCCGGGAGACTACTTTGAAGTGCTTAAGAGTTTGAATGTAGAAACAAAGCAAAAAGAAAAGAAAGAAATTAAACAAGGAAAAAGAAAACTGCAACAAACAAAACGAAACCAAGCCAAGCCAAATCCAACTTAAAATTGACAACTTGCTATCAGTTACAGTTATAGTTTACGAGTGCAGTTTACTAAGTAATTGTGTCAAGCAAAAATGCTTCAACACATTTCCATTCCATTTAATAAAAAGAAAAAGTAAAATAAGCAAATAGATCAATTTTGGATTTTATAGTTTTTAATTATGCAGCTGATCAACAACAGATCAGCAGCGGATCAGCAGCGGATCAGCAGCGGATCAGCAATTGATCAACATAAAAACAAACAAAAAAAAACCTTAACTTCGGTGGAACCGAAGCTTAAATACCCGTCACACGAATCTTTGAATAGTTTATGTGTGATCATCAGTGGCTTAAATGCATTTGTAAATATATATTCGAAAATAATTACTTTTTCATACATTTGTTCGAAAATAATCGATAAGTTTGTATGGGGACTATGGCTAAAAATAGGCGTGGCACCTTGGTTTTGTTATTGGATATCATTAGAAGTATTTTTACATAAATTTTAGTGTATAGTCTCATAAATAATACATATTTTTATACAAAAATTCGAAAACGGGCGTTAAATTTGTATGGCGGCTATAGCTAAAAATGGGCGTGGCAGCTTGGATTTGACATTGGATGACATTAGAAGTATTTTTACCCAACTTAGAGTGACTGCATTCATAATTAATATCTATTTTCATAGAAAAAATCTGAAAAAAACGGTACGTTTGTATGGGGGCTATACTTTAAAATGGGCGTGGCACTTTGATTTTAACACTTGAGCTGCTTATGACTGAGAAAAGCTTAAGTTCCGAGTTTCAGTTCAATATCTTTAAAACTAAGCGAATGAATCGCATAAATACAGACGGACAGACAGACCGACAGACGGACATGGCTAGATCAATAATATATATACTTTATAGGGTCTAAGATGTCTCCTTTAATGCGTTACAAACTTTCTGACAAAATGATAATACCCTCCACACTGTGTGTGACGGGTATAAAAAGAACGCTCAACTACAATACTTTTAGTTATGTCCAAAACCATTCTTCATTCTATGTTTCTAGACCTATTTTCACAAAAAAAAAAAACCGAAGCTGAAATACCCGTTACACAGCACTTTTAATATTTTATATGTTCACCAGGTGCTTAAAATAAATTTCTCGATGGATTTGGTCAAATTTGTATGTAAGTGTAAGTGTTCACTTAGGTGGACATTGGAATTGATTTCACCAAATTTAATTGAATTCATTCAGAAATAATAATTGTTTTCATACAAAACTCGAAAATGGGTGGTAATATTGTATGGGTGTTATTCCTAAAATGGGTGTAGCAATTTTATTTTGATATTGGATTGCTACACCCAAAATTGTAGTAAAAAAATTCATAAATACTGACTATTTTCATACAAAAAATCGAAAAAAGTGGTAAGTTTGTATGGGGGCTATATCTAAAAATGAGCGTGGCATCTTGGTTTTGACATACAATCTAACTAGGAGCTCGAAAAGCTTAAGTTATGTCAATATCTTAAAAACATTCTGAGTAAAACGCATCGCAACAGACGGACAGACGGACAAAAAGCTGATCAAGAATGCAATAGCAATGAGTAAATATAGTACACAGTAAACATTCATTTGTATTCACTGTGTACTCATTGTGCTGAACTCTTTTACAAAAACAATTTACGCTTGGCAGGTTGTTTTAAAATTATAAGATTTGCACTTTTAGCTTTAACATTTATTTTTATACCCTGTACCCAAAGGGTAAAAGTGTATATTAAGTTTGTGCGAATGTATGTAACAGACAGAAGGAGGCAAGATAGACCCTATAAAGTATATATTCATGATCAGCATTGGAAGGGGAGTCGAACTAGCTTTGTCTGTCTGTCTGTCTGTCCGTCCGTCTGTCCGTCTGTCATGCTGTCTGCCGTATGAAAACGATTATTTCGGGAGACTATAAGAGGTAGAGCTTTCCAAAATTGAAACTTAGACTCTCCTAGGCCGTCAAGTGTGCACTTACAAACGGTTTTTCTCTAGACCCATTTTAAGGAGTACCCCCAACAAATTTACCCCAAAATTTTGCGATTTCGCATAAAAACGTCATTGTTTTTTATTCTAGGAAGTTCAAATTTAGTATAAATTATGTCTATGATAGTCCCAATAAAATATCCCAATAAAATATCCCAATATGGATAGGACCAGCAAAATTTTAGGTATATCCCCCATACAAATTTACCCCAAAATTTTGGATTTTTTACATAAAAACGTCATTGTTTTTTATTCTAGAAAATATAAATTTAGTATAAATTATGTCTATGATAGTCCCAATGAAATAGACCAATATTTGTAGGACCAACAAAATTTTAGGTATAAGCCCAATCAAAGATATACCCGATTTTTTAAGTTTTTCTATGAAAATCCAATTCAATGAGGTATGGTAGTCAAATAGAACCTAACTTAAGGTACATATAGATTGGGTACAGGGTATCTTGCAGTCGAGCATACTCGACTTCAGCGTTCTTTCTTGTTTTTTTTTTTTTGTTTTTTTTTTTTTTTTTGTTTAGGTTCACTTGAATTTACCTGCCATTCATTTTTTTGTAATGTGTTGTCATCGTAGCATACATAAATACTACATACTCTACTCGTTCCAACGAATGCTTGACCAAATGCACTCGATTCAATTTGAGCATAAAGTTGTATGCATTAGTACTCATGAATACTAAACGATGAAATGTAATGATACAACTGTGATTTTCTTATAGACTACTTAAAAACCCGAACTCGTTTAAACACTGCAGGCAGCAGTTTGTAAAGTCATTGCGCCATTTTCTTTTCTTTTTCGATTTTTTTTTTTTTTTTTTTTTTGGAAAGGCACATCTGTAAGCTAAACTTGTATAAATACTAACGAAGCGAAGCAATATAAAAATTTTGTGCTTGAAGAAAAAAATAAAGTTAAATTGCAGTAAAAAAAAAAAAAATTGAAAAAAAAAAAAAAACACATAAAAATATCAAGAACAAAGTTGCAGTTCAAAATTTCTTGAAGCGTAATTTCAGTAACAGTTTTATTTCTTCTCCTTTTTTTTACAGCATTGAAACGTGCTGCGCACAAAATTATGACACAGATTGCCAATTTGAGAACTTAAATTTTAAATTAAATTTTGTTTTTAATGCAATTTTCGGATTTTTACAAAAAAATAAAATTAACTTAAAATAAAAATATTTTTTTCACAAAACTCATTACTCGTTGTTGTTGTACAAAAATTATGTAAAACAATGCGCAATTAAGTGTTTCAAAAAAAAAAAAAAAAAAAAAAAAAAACCGAATGAACTTTTGTGTAATTAATTGCATAAATAGTTTGTTTTACAGCAAAATATGCACTTAATTAACATTTAAAGTGTTGAGCAAGCATGTCATACTATATAAATTAACTTTCTGTTAATGACATTACGCATACGACGCATATGCCGTGGTCGGTCGGTCGGTCTGTTCGTCTGTCTGTCTGTCAGTTAATAGTCTCTCGATTTAATTATTGTTAAAGGCATTTCGTTGTGTCTGTGACAGTGGTTTTGTGTGTGTGTGTGTTCATGTGTGGCAGTCATTTATCGATTTGTATTACTTGGAATTTGTTTAGTAAGCAATAAGCTTTTATTAATTTTTAGTTTACTTTTTATACCCTGTACCCAAAGGGTTAAAGGGTATATTAAGTTTGTGCGAATGTATGTAACAGACAGAAGGAGGCAAGATAGACCCTATAAAGTATATATATTCTTGATCAGCATTGGAAGGGGAGTCGAACTAGCTTTGTCTGTCTGTCCGTCCGTCCGTCTGTCCGTCTGTCATGCTGTCTGCCGTATGAAAACGATTATTTCGAAGACTATAAAAGGTAGAGCTTTCAAAATTGAAACTTAGACTCTCCTAGGCCGTCAAGTGTGCACTTACAAACGGTTTTTCTCTAGACCCATTTTAAGGGGTACCCCCATACAAATGTACCCCAAAATTTTGGGTTTTTGCATAAAAACGTCATTGTTTTTTATTCTAGGAAGTTTAAATTCAGTAAAAATTATGTTTATGATAGTCCCAATAAAATATCCCAATATAAATAGGACCAACAAAATTTTAGGTAAAGCTCCCATACAAATTTACCCCAAAATTTTGGGATTTTACATAAAAAAGTCATTGTTTTTTATTCTAGAAAATTTAAATTTAGTATAAAATATGTCTATGATAGTCCAAATAAAATATCCCAATATGGGTAGGACCAACTAAATTTTAGGTATAGCCCCATATACAAATTTACCCCCAAAATTTTGGATTTTTACATAAAAACGCCATTGTTTTTTATTCTAGAAAATTTAAATTTAGTATAAATTATGTCTATGATAGTCCCAATGAAATAGACCAATATGGGTAGGCCCAACAAAATTTTAGGTATAACCCCATTCAAAGATATACTCGATTTCTTAAGTTTTTCTATGAAAATCCAATTCAATGAGGTATGGTAGTCAAATAGAACCTAACTTAAGGTACATATAGATTGGGTACAGGGTATCTTGCAGTCGAGCATACTCGACTTCAGCGTTCTTTCTTGTTATTATTATTATTATTATTAAATACGCCTCGTTGCTTTTGATTTTCAGTGAACTGCGGCATTTTACTTTGTGTAGATAAAATCCGATTTTAAAGTTTATTTCATGCAGCAAAAGTGCTAATTAATCCTATCAAAGAAACAAGCGTAAGACATAAAACAAAGTAAATATATAGTAAGGCGTCTTACTTACTAGCGTAGTTAGTAATTGGAAAAAAAAGGTACATTGAAAGTCATCATCTGTGTAGGCAAGAGTTCTTAAGCTTCTTTAACTGTTCCTGATTTCTAGTCCCAAGTTCAATCTGTAAATTAACTACTTTGAAAGTGTTGAGCAATTGCGTTATATAGTTTCTTTTTACTGAATTCCTTTGTAGTTGCAGCAGCACATGTAATGCTAAAGGTTCACTTCATCCAAAGGAGGCGAATGAATGTGGAGAATTTGAGAAAAGAATGCATTTGGTAGCATAAAGTATCTCAACTAAAAAAAAAGCAATGTACACGATAGGTAGTGGAAGTGTTTAACGATATTCAACTGCAATTCGTATAACCATGGACGAAATATGAATCCAACACAACATACCAGAAAGCAAGAAATATTTAAAGCAATGGAATTCGCCGGAAGAACATGCACCAATAAGGTGAAACGATGACTTGCAACATTGACCTGAAGCAAGAGTCACCGCATATGGAGAAGAAAAAATGCTCTTTCAAGAAGCAAATGCAAGGGTGCTATCGCTTTGCCAATCTATATATATATAAAATAGTACAAATGTTTCTATGTCCGCTATGAACTTTGAAACCATCAAACCGATAAGTCCCAAACCAATTTCATATGAAAGCCAATAATGCAAGTAAAGCTGTAGACCACTAAAACAATGCACTAGACATTTTCGGTTCATTCAGTTTACAACAATTTTTTGGTATTTTGCATGTTTTTATACTAGACCCATCATATTGTGGTCTCCTTGTTATTTTTTTTTTTCCTTTTTGTTGTATGTTTTCATACTAGCCCCAACATATTTTGGATACCACCAAAAAGAAATGCAATTGCTCAAAAACAGCAGATTCTAAACGGAAAGGAGCCAAAGGAGCAGTCGAAACGCCCGTACAACGTAGTAGCAAACGCCGGGTATCCGCAAGCGTATTCTTCCGCATTTTGATTATTTTTATGTTTCCGTATTTGAAGAAATAGCTCCAGATTTGTATATATCCTCTTTTGAGAATCTTGAGAAAGACGCCTCCTTTTAATATTACCCTCGTACCTTCGATCAATCAAATGGTTCTAAGTATTGCTTATGATGTAATCTGTTATTCTAAATTTTATTTTTTCTTCGTTATTATTGAATTTCTTTTTTTCCATTTTTTGAAATTTTTTTGAATACAACTCAAAACATTTTTTAAATCTATTTTTTTTAAACTTAAGCTTTTCTTGCTCCTAGGCAGTTTGTATGTCAGAATCAAGGTGACACGCCTGTTTTTACAATACAAATCTATCGCCCATTTTCGAATTTTTATATGAAAATAGGTATTATTTATGAATGTGTTCACTTTAAATTGGGTAAAATCACATTTAAAACCATCCTTTGTAAACCCCACCGATATGGTACGGATCGGGCCATTATAACGTATAGCTCTATAAAAACTTACCTCTCATTACCCCACCCATCAGATTTTTTGCATGAAAATAGTTATTATTTCTGAATATTTTCACTCCAAATTGGGTAAAAACATTTGTTATGTCATCCCATGTCAAGTCCCAGGTGCCACGCCCATTTTTAGGTATAACCCCCATACAAACTTATCGCCCATTTTCAAATTTTTGTATGGAAATGATTGTTATTTAGGAATATATTGACTCCAAATTAGGTAAAAATACTTGGTGCCACTCCCATTTTTAGGCATAAGGCATACACAAATTTATCGATTTTTTTCGAATTTTTTTCTGAATATCTGTATTTTTAATATATATTGTGTTTAAACTTGAGTTGACCCATTGACCCCCCCATCCCATCTCGAAGTTTTATCTAAGCTACTGATGATAACACATTAACTATTTAAAAATACGTTTGATGAGTATTTAAGCTTCGGTTCTAAACCGAAGATAAAATTTTTCTTTGGTTTTCTTTTATTATTGAATTTATTTTTTTCTATTTTTTTTTTTTTTTTTTTTTTTTTTTTTGGGCATTTATTATTATTATTTTTTATTCTTTTATTTAAATAAATTCTTTATTTTTTATTTTATTATATTTTCCGAACCTTTGTTCCTCTAAACTTAAAGAATTCTTTAGATTTTACGACAAATTCGTTTTACTCTAATTTCATCAAATTTATTGTAGTCTGCTTTTAGGCGTCAGCACTTAACATTAGCATTAAATTAGTATAGTCCGCATAGTAGTATTTGTATAATAGTTGTTGGCGACATGTTTTGTATGCTCAGCACTTTTGTATAAACCAAAAAAAAAAAAAAAAAAAAAGAAATAAATGCATTAGGCGAAACATTTGGAAATGAAATACTTTTTTGCAAGAAAATTAGATAACAAAAAAATTGTGTACCTATGGGAATTTCATACATGTGTTTACATAATGTATCCTTAGAGAGAAAATTATATAAATTCATATGTTTCTGTTACATTTTTTCCATCTTATCATCGATAGCTGACATAATCATCATAAACGCCCATTACATAAGCACTTTGTCATTCATTTGATGCGTGTTGCGTTGCGCCTACAAAAAATTTTACACATGCGGCATTTTTCCTTTATAAAAAATCTATAAAAAAAATATAAAAATGTTCAAAGAACACAAATTCTCATAAATTTTATGTCAAATATCATTTATAGTGCTCGTTATACATATATGATATTTTTTTCTATGATTGTGTTTATTGTTGTTCTCGTTTTGTTTGCTGTTGTTGCTATAATCGAAGAACACACACAAATCACTTTCATTGATTTTTCTACATAATATATAAATTTTTGTATTCTTTATGATATATAAATATATTTTATATAGAATAGAATATATATTTTTTATAGAATTCCACACAATATAAACACACACATTTTATTTATTACACGATTTTATTTCATGGTTGTTGATTTTAAATACAGACTTATTACGTTTGTTCATTCATTTGGCCTACTCTGAGCTCAATCGTTTGGAATTTTTTTTTCTCATTTTAGTTTAATTTTGATTTATACAAAATGTTTATCAATTTAACGCAAAAGTATAATAGATTAACACAAAAAAAAAGTTTGAATGCGTGCATTTTTTAATAAATTGTTTAGTAAAAATTTTTAAATATAAATAAAATTAAAAAAAAAAAAAACATAAATATATTTTATATTTAAAAAATAAAAATGAAATAGAAGTAATAAAGAATATAGATTTAAATTACACTTGAAATGAAAAAAAAACCATCGGTGTGGGACTTGAACCAGGAATACAGCAACAGAAAACGACCGCCTAACTCTCAGGCTAATAGTAGTAATAACGTTTATGCAACAGAAAGCAGGATAGACAGACGCATTAGAAGAAACAATATAGCAACAACAATAAGACTTGCGATAAGGGAACGAAAATATACAAAATAAATTTGATAAGTCTGAAAAGTTTGGAAAAAAATCGAGTTCTATTAATAAATGTAGCGCTTCAATATTTTTGATTTTTCAAGATTTTACTGAGTACATAACTGTAGTTCAAAATCTAAAAGAGATAGGAAAGTGCGTTATTTAAACGAAATGCTGTCGCATTTTTGTAAAAAGTGAAACTTTCTATCTGATCTAGAACTACAATTATTCTCTTTAAACTTTGGAAAAAAAAAAAACAAAAAATATTGAAGTTCAACTTTTTATACCATACCCTGTACCCAAAGGGTAAAAGGGTATATTAAGTTTGTGCGAATGTATGTAACAGACAGAAGGAGGTAAGATAGACCCTATAAAGTATATATATTCTTGATCAGCATTGGAAGGGGGAGTCGAACTAGCTATGTCTGTCTGTCCGTCTGTCCGTCTGTCATGCTGTCTGCCGTATGAAAACGATTATTTCGGAGACTATAAGAGGTAGAGCTTTCAAAATTGAAACTTAGACTCTCCTAGGCCGTCAAGTGTGCACTTACAAACGGTTTTTCTCTAGACCCATTTTTAAGGAGTACCCCCATACAAATCTACCCCAAAATCTTGGGATTTTTGCAAAAAAACGTCATTGTTTTTATTCTAGGAAGTTCAAATTTAGTAAAAATTATGTCTATGATAGTCCCAATAAAATATCATAATATGGATAGGACCAACAAAATTTAAGGTATAGCCCCCATACAAATTTACCCCAAAATTTTGGGTTTTTACATAAAAACGTCATTGTTTTTTATTCTAGAAAATTTAAATTTAGTATAAATTATGTCTATGATAGTCCCAATAAAATATCCCAATATGGGTAGGACCAACAAAATTTTAGGTATAGCCCCCATACAAATTTACCCCAAAACATTGGATTTTTACATAAAAACGTCATTGCTTTTTGTTCTAGAAAATTTAAGTTTAGTATAAATTATGTCTATGATAGTCCCAATAAAATAGACCAGTATGGGTAGGCCCAACAAAATTTTAGGTATAAATCCAATCAAAGATATACCCGATTTTTTAAGTTTTTCTATGAAAATCAAATTCAATGAGGTATGGTAGTCAAATAGAACCTAACTTAAGGTACATATAGATTGGGTACAGGGTATCTTGCAGTCGAGCATACTCGACTTCAGCGTTCTTTCTGGTTTTTTTATTACGGCCGTGGTTGTAGTCTCCTTTTATATATTTCGATACTTTTCTATTCTTTCGGACATGACACGTCCGCCTGTCAGTCCGTCTGTTACTCTTTCTGTTAAAATACGTTTTTCTCTGAAAGTTTCAAAAGATATACACCTAAAATTCAAAAGTTGAGCTTTTCTCAGCACTAAGCAGCCCGAATCAAGGTGCCACACCCATTTTAGGACATAGCTCCAATACAAATTTACCGCCCATTTTCGCCAATGTAAGAAAATAGGTATGATTTATTTATGTATTAATTTCAAATTAGGTAAAAAAGACATCATATGTACACACCACCAATATGATACGAATCGCGCCACTATACCATCTAGCCCTATATAAAAAAACATCTCTTTTTCTGATATTTTCAAAAAAATTATTCTAATAACTTTATTATTCCCGTTACACGTAGTATAAATGGGTATATTCAGTTTGTCCGAAAGTTTGTAACGCATTAAAGGAGGCATCGTCCTAGAAAGTATATATATTCTTGATCAGCTCGACGACAAAAATTGATCTAGTCATATCCGTCCGTCTGTTCATCCGTCTGTGCGTTTTACTCAAAATGTTTTTAAGATATTGTCCTAAAATTTCAAACTTACGCTTTTTTTTTAATCCTAGGCAGAATCAAGTTGCCACGCCCATTTTAAGGCATAACTCCCATACAAACTTACCGCCCACTTACGAATTTTTTGTAAGGAAATTGGTATTATTTATGAATAAAGTCACTCCAAACTAGGTTAAAAAACACTTCTTACGTCATTCAATATCAAAACCAAGGGGCCACGCCCATCTTTATATATAGGTATAGCTCTCATACAAACCTACCGCTCATTTTCGAGTTTTTGTATAAAAACATTTAATATTTCTGAATGAATTCACTTAAAATTTGGTAAAATCAATTCTAATGTCCACCTACAGTGAACAAAAAAATTTACGTACACCATAAAACTTCAATTTCAAACATTAATTACCCATCCTAAAAATGCTTTGGCAAAAAAATTGTTGCACTTACTGTAAAATAAAATCTTTAGGCTCTCATATGTTACGGTTTTTTACCGTTGCTTTTGAGAGTGTCAGACAATTTTGACGAAAACAAAAGAAAGAGACACTATCGATATGGTAAGGATCGGGCTAATATATCATGAAGCCTCCATACAAATAATCTAAGCACCTGGTGAGCATATAAACTATAAACCACCGAAGTTAACGTTATTCCCTGTTTTTTTTTTGTTTTGTTTTTGAATGACCTAAAGTTTGTGTTCTCTTGTTCACTTGTAGCCATTGAAAATAATGATGCAGATTCCTTTTAGGATTTATAAACGTTATAAAGAGACTATCACATTTTTATAGTCGTTAAGAAAAGCAGTGTTGCTATTGAAATTATTTCGTGGCAAATTCACAAACCTCTCAAATTTCTCTCGATACTTAGGGGCCAAGATGTTTTGGCTATGAAAAAATCTCGGCAGCGGAATATGCTTATCTTTAAAATACTCTGTACGTAGTCTTTAAAAACATAGTTCTATTAGAGCCACCAAATCCGGTAAAAAGAAAAAGTTTTTGAAAAATATTTTTAACAGAAAGTTTAGTAGTGCTACATTTTTTATAGTCTCTCAGCTGCAAGCAATCAGACGTCGTTCAGTTCTATTCAGATTTTATAAATCTATAACTCATTGCTGGTTACTATCGTTGCAATAATAATTAAATAGCATAAATAGTTTTAATACAATATTAATTTAAATTTCTTAAATATTTTTATGTATGTCACATCAATTAATTTCTTTTTTTTTTTTTTTTTCATTTTTAAAATAAAATAATACCGTAAGCGCATTTCCGACAATCACTTTAAATTCCGGCATTAACAATAAATCCATTTAAGTATTTATAAAATTATTAATGCATTTTATTTCACATATTTTGTTTTTGTTTTTGTTCTCATTGGTAAGGTTCATTGCAAACAATTATTGGAGAGAGCAGGCGAGCCACAATTTAACACTTCACTGAGCACTCATTCAGGCACTCATTCAGATACAAAGATACAAATTTGCACTACACTTAATTATGATAGTCATATGTAATGTGGACTGTTATACTTCTTGTTGAACATGTTGCAATTTCATAATTTGTGATCGCAAAAACGAGGTAGAAATATATTTTTTTGAATATTATCCTCAATGATACCCGTTAGTGTCGGTCACAAAATGAAACTGTAACAGGATTGAGATACAAATTTAGCACTAGACAAAATAGTTTCTATATGTTATATTTGTAGCTTGCGTAATTCCTTTTTAGATTAGAATTTTTCAAGATGCTAAATTTTCCAATATTTTTTTTTTTAATAAATTTGATTTGCGATTTGCTGCGTTTGGTTGCTGATAACGAAATGATTTTGAAAAGCAATTAAACACGCGATAAATATGCACAAATCTCATCTCGATTCATGTCGAGACACAATCTCAGATTGAATTAGATTTCAAAAGCAAATGAAATGCAATGCAATGCTAAATGGCGCCGCCGCCAACGACGACGACGACTGCGTCAGAAACGTTCACTTCGAGGTTTTCCATTTTTCTTCTAACTGCAAAAAAAAAAAATATTTTATATATTTTTCTCGCTTTTATTTTATTTGATTTTGTTTTAATCAAATCTTTGTAACCTAATCGATGATGAGATGCTCCAATATATGAGATACTCTCTTTTGCTCTATAAAAGGCGTTTGTGGTGTCGGCGGCGGCGGCGGTGGTGTTGACAAAAGCTGTATTGCAGCTGCCTTTAGTTATAAGATTCAATAAATCTTAACAATTTCTGTAAATCTGTATTTGTATCTTTTTTGTCGTTGGACATAGAAAAAATATCTGATTCATTGCTGCGCCATTTCATCATCTGAATCGGTATGAATCTGTTGTCTTTATTCCGATGCTTCTGATGCTGCTGTATAGTAATCTAATCGAATCGAGCTTAGATAGATTATCACATTGTATGTATTTGATTGTTGTTCGATATTTTTGCGGTTTTTAACTTTGAATTGGCTGCCGTTAATGCCGCTGTTACAATTATTGTGAAGAATGATGCGACTTTGGCCAGAAAAAGTATTCCTTTTTTAGTATTTTTAAATATATCTGATTTTTATACCCGTTACACATAGTGTAAACGGGTATATTCAGTTTGTCAAAAAGTTTGTAACGCATTGAAGGAGGCATCGGAGACCCCATAAAGTATATATATTCTTGATCAGCTCGATGAGACGAATCGATCTAGCCATGTCCGTCTGTCTGTCCGTCTGTTTGTTGCTATGCGATCTTTTCGATGAAGATATAAAGATATTGGGCTGAAATTTTAAACATAAGCTTTTCTCGGCAACGACTAGGTTAAGTTCGAAAATGAGAGTGCCACGCCCATTTTAGGTATAGCCCCCATACAAACTTATCGATTTTTTTCGATTTTTTTTTTTTAAATAGTAATTATTTATGAATGTACTCGCTCCCAATTGGGTAAAAACATTTTTTTGGTCATCCAGGGGTCAGAACCAAGACGACACGCCCATGTAACGGGTATTTCAGCTTCGGTTCCACCGAAGTTAACGTTTTTCCTTGTTTTTTTTTAATGCTGTGTTCTTTATTTGCAATCAGTCCCTAAGGGAGTATCAGCCAATGTAATGCATAACATTGACTTTCTATAAAATATTCCATGACTTGGGAGTTGTTATTGGGGTTTAAAAGGGGTGGGGGAGTGATGGAGGAGGGAGGAGGATGTAAAAGTTTATGTCTGTGGCAATTCCAGGGGGTGTAACCTCTTCAGTTGCCGAGTCGTTGTACTATTATCCAGCAGGTTTATGGCCAGAGGGTTGACATGGTTGTCCAGTCTATCCAGATATGCCTTAGTGAGCCTAGCCATCTCCTGGCTTATGAGAAAGACTTCTAGTTCCTGGTGGATTTCTGCATTGGTATGATATGGGTGCGCCTCAGAAATAATGCGCAGATCCTTGTTTTGGAAGACTTGGATTCTTTCCCTGCTGCTTCTCTTTGCAGTGCCCCAGAGTGTTATGCCATACGTCCACATAAGTTTAAGTATGGCTTTGTAAAGGAGGAGTTTGACCCTTAGTTTGATGGTGGACCTTCTATCTACCAGCCACAGATGCTTGCGCAAACTCTCGTTCAACTGGGAACGTTTTTTTGAGAGATGACTACTCCAGGTTAAGCGCCTATCCAATACCAGGCCTAAGTACTTTGCAGTGACGCTGCTGGGTATGGCAACATATCCTGACTTAAATGCTCTTTTGCTGCATCTCAACGAAGTCTAAAGAATGTCTTGACAAATATTGCATTTGTTTTTAAAATGTGTGAATTGATAGAATCGAAAATGTCTTATATACTAATTCAAAAGCTCTATGTTTTTTCTTTCTAAAACATGTTAAAATATAAAAATCGATCCGTAATATACTGAGATATAGCTCTTTAAGTGAAAAAAGTAGAATAAATCAGTGTTCCCCGAAAATATTAAGTATACAATTTTTTTTACGCGACCAGATCTACAACCTCTATTATAAAAAATAAATATCTTGGCAGATCAAAAAATAAGCTTGTCGCATAAAACGTGTTCTGAAAATCGTAAAGAGTTTGTGGTAAGATCGATGCATTCACAGAAGAACTAAAAGCGTTTATATTGAAGATTAAAATGTATGTACCGCTCCAACGAAATGAGTTGGAATTTTACAAACTTTGTAATCTCTTGCCGCATTTGGTTGATCTAAAATCTATGGAGCTACACGAATCATTTTTTTTGAGGAATAAGGGAAGGTGCAAAAATCTCCTTTTTGTGTTGAATTTTAATGGATTCGGGCTAAAGAATACGAGCTCGCAAATTTCTAATGGGAGTACATTTCTTAATTTCTTTAAAGTACCTACATCAACTTGGAATCTTAACATATTTCATTTTTTTCTCTATTGTCACGCTGATTCCGAATTGAAGAGGAACAAGAAAAAAACGTTAACTTCGGTGGAACCGAAGCTTAAATACCCGTCACACGAATCTTTGAATAGTTTATGTGGTATCATCAGTGGTTTAAATATATTTATAAATACATATATATTCGAAAATAATTACTTTTTGATACATTTGTTCGAAAATAATCGATAAGTTTGTATGGGGACTATGGCTAAAAATGGGCGTGGCACCTTGGTTTTGTTATTGGATGTCATTAGAAGTGTTTTTTCCCAAATTTGAGTGAATATTCTCATAAATAATACCTATTTTCATATAAAATTCGAAAACGGGCGTTTAATTTGTATGGGGGCTATAGCTAAAAATGGGCGTGGCAGCTTGGATTTGACATTGGATGACATTAGAAGTATTTTTTACCCAACTTGGAGTGACTACATTCATAATTAATAGCTATTTTCATATAAAATTCGAAAATGGTCGGAAAGTTTGTATGGGGGCTATAGCTAAAAATGGGCGTGGCAGCCTGGAATTAACATTAGATGACATCAGAAGTATTTTTACCCAACTTGGACTGACTACAATCATAAATAAAAGCTATTTTCATAGAAAAAATCCGAAAAAAAACGGTAAGTTTGTATGGGGGCTATAACTTAAAATGGGCGTGGCACTTTGATTTTAACACTTGAACTGCTTAGGACTGAGAAAAGCTTAAGTTCCGAACTTCAGGTCAATATCTTTAAAACTAAGCGAATGAATCGCATACATACAGACAGACGGACAGACGGACAGACAGACAGACGGACATGGCTAGATCGACTCGTCTCGTCGAGCTGATCAAGAATATATATACTTTATAGGGTCAAAGATGTCTCCTTTAATGCGTTACAAACTTTCTGACAAAATGATAATACCCTCCACACTGTGTGTG
This sequence comes from Leucophenga varia, assembly GCA_018903435.1. Classification (NCBI taxonomy): domain Eukaryota; kingdom Metazoa; phylum Arthropoda; class Insecta; order Diptera; family Drosophilidae; genus Leucophenga; species Leucophenga varia. Next base: position 18,557 of record JAEIFJ010000443.1, on the reverse strand, counting down.
GCGGGTATAAAAAAGAATGGGAAGAAAAAAAAAGAAGAGAAAAGGTAATAAAGAAAAAAAAAGAAAAGGAAATAAAACAAAAACGAAAGGGAAGTGTACAGGAAAATAAAAAATAAGAAGAAAATGAGTGAAAAAAGGGTGAGGAAAAGGCAAAAAAATTTATAAAAAGGATAAAAAGCGGTAAACAAAAAGAAAGGACATTATAAGAAAAAAAAAAGGAAAAGGAAATAAAAAGGAAGGGGGAAGGGGAAGTGAGAAAAAAAAGTGAAAAAAGGAGAAAAGGAATAAGAAAAAAAAGAACAAGGAAAAAACGTTACCTTCGGTGGAACCGATATCTTTAAGTGGCTTAAATACAGTTTCGAGATGGTTTTGGGTGGGGTCAATGGTCTGATACAACCCAAGTTTAGACACAATATTGATATTTTGATATTTGATATTAAGCTAAAACAAGAAAGACTTGACTGCAAGATATCCTGTTCCCAATCTTTTATATACCTTAAGTCAAGTCAAATCTTACTACCATACCTCATTGTATTGGATTTTCATACAATGACTTTAAAAATGAAGAAAATTTGTACGGAGGCTATACCAAAAATTTTGTTGGGGTTACCCATATTGGAATATTTTCGTTGGGACTATCATAGACATAATTTATACTAAAGTTAGACTTTTTCTTTAGACCCCTTAAAATGGGTCTACAAACACTTGACAGCTCAGGAGAATCTAAGTTTTAAATATGTTGGCCCTATCTCTGATAGTCTCCGAGGTAATTTCTCTCTTGAAAACGGGAAGACAAACAAGCGCGTAGACAGACAGACATATCTAGTGCGACTCCTTTCCAATGCTGATAAAGAAAATATATATATAGGGTCTATCTAGCCTCCTTCTGACTGTTAGATACATTCGCACAAACTTAATATACCCTTTTTGACCTTTGGCCACAGGGTAAAAATATAGATATTTATATCTAACTTTCTTGAAAAATATCAGAAAATGAGAAGTAAGTTTATATGGGGTTATTTGTTATAACGGAACGATCCGTATCATATTGGTGGTGTATACATAGGATGATATAAGATGTGTTTTTATCCAACTTGAAGTGAATGCATTCATAACTAATACCAATTTTCATACAAAACTTCTAAAATGGGCGGTAAGTTTTTATATGGGCTATACCTAAAAATGTAGTTGGCACATTGGTTTGGACATTGGATGACATTAGTAGTGTTTCTTACCTGATTTGGAGTCAATACATTAAATGTTCAAGAAAAAAAAAAACACAACCAAAAAGTATTCAATTTAAAATGATTTTCTTCTTTTTTTTTTGCTTACAAACAGACAGGAAACTATTTTTTTATTTCAAATTGATAACAGCTACCTTTTTTTCACAATTGTAGTCTGTGTTACTATTTTCGTTGTTTTGTGGTTCCAGCCTATATAACTACACCAAACCCTTCCTTCTTGAAGCAAGCTTGCATCATTTTATTTTCTTGCTCAATGTTTTTTTTTTGCAATTTGTAACTTAAATCGCGTATGCGGCTTTTTTGGTCAGAAGCCTAACAACAGCTACTTACTTACTAACTTAAGTACGTATGTAGGTAGTACGTGTATATATCTTTTAAAAGAACTTACTTAAAGTAGGACACAAACAATACTTATGACAATATATGCAGTCGAATAGTTTGCTAACAAACCACATTCATTGTACTCGTATGTAGGCGGACAAAAGTATCTTGTAGATACATTCTATAATATTGTATACATAAATAGAAAATGTATTTATATTAAAAAAAGATACACAATACACAACAACAACAAAAAGCTGCTTAGTTTTCCTAAGTAGGTTTCACTGCATTTTCACGTCTTCGCTGTGTGTGTGTTGTTAAGTTAACTCAACTACTCATTTTTTTTTTAAGTTTAACACTTTTATCTTTGTTTATGCAGCCACATACAAACACACAAACACACACTCGCTTTTAACAATATTTTTTCATATAAGCTGCTTAGATACATACACACAAACACACATAAAGAAATTCTATTCCTGTACTGTCCTGTGCTGTGCTAACAAAACAACTCAACTCGACTCGCACTACTTTAACTTTAACGATTTCTGGCTTCAGCCATCATGTCTCATGTTTAAAATTTATACACACAGGACATCCGCTTAACAAGCAAAACTCTGTCAGTTTTGTGTTTATTTTGTGGAATTTTCAATGCCATTTTTTTCTGTGTTTTGCTAAAAATAGGCAACATTTTTGTATAAATCCACAGATTTGTCTTTTTCATAAATTTGCAAAATTTTTTATTTAAAAAAAAAAAAAAAAGTTGCTAAATTGCATAAATTTTTCATGCTGTGTATTAAACGCAGCAAGCAGCCGCCAAGAGCGTTTTGTCTAAATTAAGTAAATTTTATATTTGCCACTTGACATGCAAATTGAAATTATTAAACTTATCCCGATAAGATTAGTGAAAAATTTTATGAAGAAGTTGGATTAAATGAGTTTCAAGTTGCAAATTAGCTGAAATATCTATTTGCATATTTTAAAAATTAATTCGATTAAATCTTTTGCAGATACAAATGCTGCACACAGGAAGAAAAAAAACTAAATAGAAAAAAGCTCCTGTAACTGCAACTAATTGCTACACACCTTATGAGTGTGATCTTGAGAAGCTGTTACTTTTGGAATGAAGTTTTTTCCATGCTGCTCTTAAGTTTTATACAGGTTCTCTTCTCAAAAAGGACCTTTATCTATTTGTGTATCGGAAAATTTCTGTTTTTTTGACCTTTTTACAAAATATATTCCTTAACATGGGTTTAGGCTGTGCACAGCAGTTTTCATATATCAGTTTAATTCCTCGACTAATTATTCGATTAATCTATATCATCGATTTTTTTTTAAATTATCGAAAAGTTTCCATCTCCAATTGTTTGCATGGCTCCTACAAGTAGGGCTGTGTGATTGTTGTAAATAATCGATTGTTGATGATTGTAAAAATAAATCGATTGTTGCTGATTAATCATGATTATCAAAAAATATATTTTGATATATGCGAAGACCTTTTTTTTTTTTTTTTTTTTTTGCTTCTCACCTGGAAAAAGCTTGCTAATCAATGCCGATACTGTCCTCTATCAACTACTTGATTATTGCTTAAAAAATCAGTTGATTAATCAATTATTGATTCTTAAACTAATTCATCAGTTGATTTTACAAAACAATCGATTGTTCATTGATTGTTCAAACCAGAAATTAAAAAATTTCTTTTGGAGTAAAGAAATTGCCCATTTTTCAAGCTATTCCTTCACAAAAGTATATTCTACCTCGCCATACCATTAATGAACCATTTCACCCTTGATGTTTTGAAACGTTTGCTAGTTTTCTTTGCACCGAAGAACTATTGTAACAGAGTATTCGTCTTTAAATATCAATTTCTCCACTAATCAGTCACTTTAAAAAACACATTGATTTGAGTCCAGTGATGTGATAGATACACTAATACTTATGGATGTCACGATTAATCCTAACATTGTTTTGAGCGGCTTTTTTCTTAATCAGTTAATCGCTTAATCGGTTAATATCGATTAATTAATTGTTTCTACTATCCCAACTAAGTCTATACAAGATACAGTTTATAGCTTCGCTACATGTGATATAAAAATTAAAAATATGACCAACACTGTTTTGAAGACCATTTCAAGTGACCCGCGTTTTGTTATAGCGTTAACAATTTATCGAAAAACGCGTTTTATGCCGCATTTCCACTGAGCCGCGTTTTGTTATCGCGTTAACAATTTATCGAAAATGCGGAACGGTGTTTCCATTGCGTTTTAGAGTTAGCGTTCGAGTTAAAACAGCTGATTTTGTTTGTTATGTAGTAAAAAAATTGTACAGGTTATAAAAAAACTATTTTTTTTTTTTGAAATGTAGTTTTTTAAAGATTTTTATATAACGAATGGAAATAGGTGTTGTTCCTTTAGTAACTGCTGTCCAATACGAGCATGATAAGGTAATCCGTCATTTTAATATATGCAGCTGAAGCTTTTATGTAAATGTTTATTTTTTGCAGTTACTTTGTCAGCTGTTTTCATAAGTATGCGCAACTTACGATTTCCAAATTATTCGAACCGATAAGAGAAATCGGTTTGAAATCGGTTTGAACGCGTGTTATCGAAAGTCGCGTTCAAAATAAACTCGACTTTTCCCATACCTAACTACATATCTTTTGTATACGATTTAACGCGAGTTTGTCGAGTTTTTTAACGCTAACGCGGAACGCGGCCTAATGGAAACAGGGCCTTAGCGTTACCGTTCGAGTTCAAAGAGCTGATTTTGTTCGTTGTGTAGTAAAATAATTGTACAGCATTAAACATTTTTTTAAATATATATTTTTTAATCAAACGAATGGATATTGGTGTTGTTGCTTTGGTAACTGCTCTCCAATACAAGCATGAAAAGGTAATCCTTCTTTTGGATATGTGCAGCTGAAGCGTCTGGGTAACAAAAATATAAATATATAATATATAAATATACCAACATCCATTTGTTCGATTAATAAAAACTATATTTTTAAAAAAATGGAGGTGGAGAACTATCGATAGTCGACGATAGTTTGCTTAAAACCTTCGTTGGCCGAACTAAATACTAAGAATAGCCTTTTCTAAAAATACTTTTGAAAAAAACATAGCTGTACAAATTGGGGTGATGTATTTTCGAAGTCAATTATGCTTAACGCTCAAAAAATATATTCTAGTGATGTGTAAGCCGAACTATCGCACACTATCGAGAGGTGGAGCCATAGCTCGATAGTGCCAAACCATCGATTGTGCCGATAGTACTATCGATAGTTTTCCACCTCTATGGGAACACTGTTCAGTGTTTTTCGATAAATTGTTAACGCGTGCCAGTGAAAATGTACTATAAAAATATGATAGTAGAACATAATTAAATTGTATTTTATTACATATACCAAACGTGTTCATTAATTTTAAATTAGACAAAAATAATTTATAATTAAACTAAATATAAAATGAAACATATTTTTCAAATTTAAATAAAAAATTGTTTTTTTTTTTATAGTAAACTCAAACAATTATTTTTCCTAAATTTAGTTATTTGCAAATCAAATCAGCCACAAATACGATTTGTGGCATGCAACATATAAAGCTTAATATGCATGAAAATCAAATATAACACTAACAACAACAAAAATAGTAACCATAGCTATGCAGCTATAATATTGTAGAACGAACATCTATGAATATAAATAAATGATATAGCTAATGTCGTTGAGGATGATAGTTGATGGCTATGGCTGATGCTGATACTGAAAATGATTGAAATTGAGCAAGAGTAACGCATTCGCTGAGGCTACTCATACGATACTCTTCTCCTCCGATTCAATGTAATGTAAAACTTTGTTATTTATAATTAAGTTTTGTGGTCTCATCCAATATAATTTTCCCTAATATGATGTATAAGTATGTTTATGGGGAATGAAATATTAGTTACAATTTGAAATGGATATCATCATATTTTTACCCTGAGGCAAATTATATACTATTTGCTATTTGCTCTAGTTTATTTAATTTTTTTTTTTATATTTATTTGAAATAGATACAAAATACGAAATAAAAATGCAATATTGCCTTTGGTGAAAAATAAAATAAAAAGATTAAAAGAGATAATATTAACTATGCGGACAGACGTAGAAATTTGTAACTGGGTGAGAGTCGTGTTATGATTTGTGGCTTTAAACGATTTACATGGCTCTAGATAGGCTGTATACTGTTGTTGGAAGGCGAACCGAAAGTGTTGCGGACATGATGAGTTGCGGACAGACGAACAGAAAGTGGTGAGGACAGACGGACAGAATGAGTTGCGGACAGACATACAGAATGAGTTTTGGTCGTTGGGAGGCAATTTGAAAGGGTTGTGGACAGAAGAGTATGTGGGACAGATTTGGACGGTAAGAGGACTGTGAAAAGATGACCAAAAAAGATGGTCGGACAAATTATCAGACAGGAGACAGTAGTGTCACTGCCCTGCCTTTGGGATAAAAGGTTTACCGCACTTGGTAGGCCGTTTCTAATTAGTCTGGCGAAAATTGCATCAGTCAAGATTAGTCCAGAAGTCGCTTTGGAATGAAAAATCGAACAGGTTCAAGTAGGGAGAAATAAATAAGGGATTATATGGTATCACAATGGGCCTAAGTGACATCGCGAAGATTCGTGTCGTCCATTTTAACCTAACCTAACGTAACTGTTCTACTAAACAAGTTTAATGAAAAACCCATTTTATAATTCGCAAACAGTTTTTGCATAAAAATGATTTAGTTAACTCAAGTTTTGAAGCCAATCATTTTTTATACCCGTTACACATAGTGTAAACGGGTATATTCAGTTTGTCAAAAAGTTTGTAACGCATTGAAGGAGGCATCGGAGACCCCATAAAGTATATATATTCTTGATCAGCTCGACGAGACGAATCGATCTAGCCATGTCCGTCTGTCTGTCCGTCTGTCCGACTGTCCGTCTGTCCGTCTGTTTGTTGCTATGCGATCTTTTCGATGAAGATATAAAGATATTGGGCTGAAATTTTAAACTTAAGCTTTTCTCGGCAACGACTAGGTTAAGTTCGAAAATGAGAGTGCCACGCCCATTTTTAGGTATAGCCCCCATACAAACTTATCGATTTTTTTCGATTTTTTTAAATAGTAATTATTTATGAATGTACTCGCTCCCAATTGGCTAAAAACATTTTTGGTCATCAGGGTCAAAACCAAGACGACACGCCCATGTAACGGTTATTTCAGCTTCGGTTCCACCGAAGTTAACGTTTTTCCTTATTTTATTATTTTTTTTTTTTTTTGGTAATTTTTTTTGGATCTGTCTTTATATTTTTATGCTGATTGTTTTGCTTCGACTTGAAATTGGATATGCCTTCGAGCAATGGCTACTTATTAACAGTCTGCAAATTATAAAAAGGACTCAAATTTTATAATTTTCAAGACATTTTGAAGACAGACGGACAATAAGTGTTGTGGACAGACGGACAAAAAGACAGACAGACAGACGGATGTTAGGAGTTGTGAACATCGAACGAAAAGAGAGTTGTTGGGGAGGCAATTCGAAAGTGTTGTGGACAGAGAATATGTGGACAGACTGTGGGGCAGAATTGTGGACAGACGGACGGTAAGAGGATTGTGGACAGATGACCAAAAAGATGGTCAAACAGACAGAAAGATGTGTGAACAGAAGGAACAAAAAAAAGAAAGATTTTCGGACGGACGAACAAACATTAATTTAACCATGTCCATTCATCTGTCCGTCCACGCCCTATTTCTACTTAAAGTGTACTCATTATGGCTACTCCACTTACAGCAAATAAATGCCTTCAATTCAGCAGAAACTAGTACACAGCACCAAAATAACCTTTGAAATGTAATGAAATGAAAAAAATGAAAAAATTAAGTCGACCGTTGTGTCTTCTGTACAAAATTTTAACAGAACAAAGATTGCTTTGACAAATCAACCTACATTCTTTCTTTTTTTTGCATTTTCTTTTTTTTACTTATGAAAATGAAGAACAAAAATGAACATGGACCAAAGCTGTCCACTGTCTACTTTGCTTAGTGGACCTCATTTTGGAAAAAAAAAAAAAAAATTCTCAACGTGACTTGTGTGGGAAATGTGTGAATGCTGTACCAGAGCAGCTGCACCAAATTTTTCCACAGCTTTCGTTCACATTGCAAAGCTTAATGTGCAGTCAAGTGTAGTGTTAGAAGAAGCAAGGGAAGGCACTTAACGAGGGTTGTTTAGTAAGTTTGTACATAGAAACTCCTTGTTGAGTCAGTACATTCAAATTCAGTAACAAACGGAGTCAATCTTAGTCTGGCTCAGTTTGCAGCTCAGAATCATCACAACTGCTGCCAAATAAAAACTTAATACTTAACTGTGCTATCAGCAAAGGCTGGGGTTTTACCTTACATTGTACACTGGCTGTACGCGGCTCAAGTGGTACGACCAATACTTCTGTATGGAGTATGCGTTTGGTAGCCAGCACTTGATAAAGTGACCAACCGCAAAGGAATACAAAAGGTTCAAGGAGTGCGGAGATATGCATTAGTGTTGCACTACGTATCACACCTACTGATGCTCTAGATACTCTCCTATACGTATTACTCCCGAGATCTCATAGCCAAAAGAAATGACAATGAATACGGCTATGAGGTAAAAAGAGAACATCAGGCTAGTTTAATTGCAACTATAAACATTCGAGGATACTCAACCTTCTAGTGCCCTCGCCACCAGCCACCCAACTTTTTGATAGGAAGTACAAATGTGTCCCAACAAGAGCACAATGGGAAGCTTGCCCCATCATAAAACCAATGCCGTAAATATCTATACAGATGGGTTGGTGGAGGCATCTTTAACCCGGACCTGGAGATTGGAGATAATCTTTTTCGGCTTCCCGATCACTGCTGTGTTTTTAGGCTAAAATGATCACTATACACGAAGCCATGCAATATCTAGGGCACCACTCAGGTCGTAGGCAAAAAGATGTCCGTCTTCTCGGATGGTCAGGCTGCGCTAGAAAGCACTTGACTCAACACATTGATACGTCTAAAACTACCTCCCAGAGGGATCTTTTTGCCACATGGGTCCCGGTTTTCCAAGATATATTTGGTTGTTTGCGAAGCAAATAGATTAGCCAGAGAAGTTACAAAATTCCGTTATTCCTCTAGGGATTAGTTCAGCAGACATTTCTACGGCCTCTCTGCAAACTGCGAGTGAAAAAGGAAATAATCAGACTAGCGGTGATTGAGGTGGACCACAAATCCCCAAATGCAATATCTCGAAGCATTCGTGGCCAGGTATACAACACCAAACGAACAGTCCAACTCGTGCGCCACAATAGACAGACTCTATCCATGATGGTTGGCGCTCTCTATACGGGGATGCCTGATTTACAGGCATGCCGTTCGACTTGGGGTAGCATCAATGACTTCTGTAAGAGCTGTAGAAGCGAGGAAGAGAAGGGAGACAGTAGAACATTTTCTCTGTCACCGCCTGCCCTTGGGAGAAAAGGTCTACCGCACTTGGTAGGCCGTGAACTAAAGATCTGGCGGAAGTTGCATCAGTCAAGATTAGTGCGGGAAATCAAGCTGATTCGAGTAGAGAGAAATAAATAAGGGATTATTTGGTAGGTCGATAATGGGCCTATCTGGCCTGAGTGACATCGATAAGATTCATGAATCGTCCATTTTAACCTAACCTATTACCTAACCTAACGGAACTGTGCTACTAAACAAGTTAAATAAAAAACATTTTTTTATAATTCGTAAACAGTTTTTGCATAAAAAATTATTTAGTTAACTCATGTTTTGAAGCTAATCATGTTTTTTTTTTTTTTTAAATTTTTAAATTTTTGGTTGCCAAACTATAAAAGAAGTCAAACTTTAAATTTTTGAATTTAATTTGCAATATTTGGTTCTTTATGTCGATATGTCGTATTTGTGATCGAATATTGACGTTTTGTTTAACTATACTTAGAATAATTATCGATTTAAGTCAAATATGCCCGTTTTGTTCGCAAACTTGTTACCATTTAGAAGGCCCCCTTATAAAACCCCTCCTATTTGCAAAAACTCAGACGAGTTTTCGCAAGCCTCTTTTGGAGGCCCAACCTAAGTATTAACGCCAAGGAGCGTTTTGCATGGCCCGGAATATGCGGTGGGTGCGATATGACCCGAGCTCCCGTAACTTCGTGTGGGTCATCAAAGATGTGTGAAGCCGAGAGTTGACCTGGTGGAGTACTACAATCTTCCTGTTGGCCAATCCTAGCCGCTTCTGGTCAATCGCCTGCTTCAAACGGTCGGAGTTGCTCGCAGTAGATGATCGAATTAAGCGTCCGGCCACAGGGTGGGCAGCTCAGTGGATGATTCCCTTCCAATCCCACCACAGACACACCCGGCAAAACCTTGTTGTGCCAAACAGGTGAAGTGAGCCAATTGAAAGATCGTACTGACTGTAGCTCAAAATCTACCATGGATACAAGCTTGCGTTCTTCACAAAAAATGTAGCTAAACGACTAGGCTACATTTTAATTCTTCTTTACCTTTCTGTGACATATACATTTCTCGAACGTTTCAATTGGTTCTCTCCACCATACATTACCCAAATGTTCTGTTGACTCGGACAAAAATCTAGTCGTCAAGAACAGCAAAGTCTCTAAATATCAAACTTTAATTACTGAAAGGAATAAAAAATTAGATAACAAAAGTATATTATTGTGTTAAAACGTATAACTTATCATTTCACCCTCGTATACTGCTAGGTAAACTGAAACATATTCCTTGTATTCTTGTATTTTTTGTGTTGCAACACTGCATCGCTTACCAACTTTGCTATGCAAATCCAGCACAACATTAGCTTTTAAAGTATCTTTTTCAAAAAAAAAAAAAAAAAAAAAACTTATAAACTTTTTTTCTTCTTCTCTTACTCTTACAGTACCTCCTTGCCACATCTAACCGTGCTTAGCCTATCCGGTTGCAGCAAACTTACTGATGACGGTGTCGAGTTGATTGCTGAGAATCTACAAAGAGATTACGCGCACTGGATCTGTCCTGGTGTCCACGCACGCAACCGATGCGTCGCTTGAGTATATTGCAGGTGATCGAAATCAACTCGAGGAACTGACGTTAGATAGGCAAAGGTATAAAAAAGTATTATATTGCGCTTGTATTCTTCTCTGTGCGTCATTGGAAACTTGCATTCAAGGTTGTCCGTCTGTCCGTTTGTCTCTCTATGCACAAACAAAAAAAAAAAAAAATTAAAAGTTTGTGGTAAAAGTTTTTACCGTAGATAATTTAAAATAGTTTTTTTTTCTTTCGTTCCTTCGCATTTTTGCATAAGCTGCATTAAAACAATTTTATCCGTCGCAATAAGTCATGCGATGTAAAATTTTATGTTGTACACTGCTGTTTCTAATTATTCATGAGTAAAATTCAATTTCCGCATTTTCCGCAATGTAAATGTAATGGCAATGGACAACTACGACGAAGAGCGTAGAACAGTAGAGTAACTTTTTATTTTTCCAAAGCTTTTTAAAAACCGAAGAATAGGTTTGGGTGGTAAAAAAAACATACAAAATTAGTATGTCTAATGAAGAAATGGGGATAACCATGGAATTTGTACTAAACAGCAGACTCTTGCTATGGGTCCCAATGGGAACATCTTTCTTAGGCGGTGTTTATTTTGGTATTAGAACAGTCTTTCAATTTTTAGCGGATTTAGCCACAAAGTTCAAGGAGAAATGGTAGGAATCCTCAGATTCGGACTTAATTGGAGGCTTGCAAGGAAAACGTATATTTTTTTCCCATAACCTCGCTTTAAATGGTACTTTGGTCTTCTAATAGTTTTCCCGTTTACTCTTAAGGGTGTTTATTTCAAAATAGCCATGAAGTCTTAGTGTGAAATCCGAATTCAGACACCTTTTTTTCTATAAAACCTCGCTTTAAAAAGTATTTTCTTTTGTCTTTTTTAGTAGTTTTAAAAATTTGGCGAATTAATGCCCGAATCGCCATAAAGGAAATAGTGAGACCCCTTGAATTTAAACAAGAAACAGGAGACTATTGCTACAGGTTGCATGGGAGATGGCTTTCTATTTGCTCAAAGGGAAATTTTTTTTTTTTTATACAGTAATCGAATCAATACCCAAAATTTTATAGAAATTTTGATTTAAGGAGGTTTAAGGAAGACCACTTTCTTTTTTTCCTTATCCTCGCTCTAAAAGAAATTTCTGTTTGGTCTTAGCGTAGTCTTGCGATTTTTAACGAATTTAAAAAGACCAAATGCCAGAGGGGTCTCTGGGACACAGGTGTAGACAAGTATATTAAACATTCGTTATTTCCCACATTTAATACTAACTTCTTATTTAAATCAATATTCATTTGCTCCTCTTTCAGATGCGTACACATTACGGATATCGGTGTCGATTTATATATCTACAATGCTTTCGTTGACCGCTCTCTTCCTGCGCTGGTGTTCACAGGTGCGTGATTTTGGACTACAGCATCTTTGTTCGATGCGCAATCTGCAGGTGCTCTCACTTGCCGGCTGTCCACTGCTCACCTCTTCGGGTCTATCGAGTCTTATTCAATTGCGTCATTTGCAAGAACTCGAATTGACCAACTGCCCGGGTGCATCACATGAGCTTTCGATTATTTGAAAGAACATCTGTAGCGTTGTTTGATTATTGAATAATACGTTTTAGTAGGTAAAATTTTTTTATAATTTTTTTTTATATGAAATTTTTTACAATTTTTGTATAATAATTATTTTTTTATTAATTTTATTTATTTTTTATAAACTTTTGTTTAGCGTAAAGTTCCTTAATGTCAAAAAAAAAAAAAAAACATTTTTATGTTTCTTGTTGTTCTTACAAAAAAAAAAAAAAAAAAACAAAGCAATATGAAAAAAAACAAGAAAGATATAATTTTAATTTCGGTCCAACCGATTTTTTATAATCTTCACAAAAATTTATTTTATTCAAATTTGAAAACAAATTATAAAAAATGGAAAGCAACTGAAACCCATTTTGAACCCAATCGTGAAATCATCTCGAAAGAAACAGATCTTTTGATGTCTTATAAAAGTAGATACTCTCTAGGTTTACAAGATGTGCTAAGCTACAGAATACCAGAATACCGTGACTAATCTCATTTTAATGTGGCACGCATGATTAGTCTTTACAAGTCTATCCAATTTAATTAGTAGCTTAAGTGTAGTTGGGGGACCTACAGAAACGTACTTTTTCGAAGAATTTAAAAGAATTTTCAAGCTATCTATTTAGCCTTTATACTACTTCATTCTTCCCAACTGCAATGCTGGAAAATCATTTGTCAAATGCTTTCAGAGCCGCTTAAGAACATCTCTAATATTTCTGACGCTAATCTTTTTCAAGATAATTTTAACAGATTTAATGGTGTTTCTGCGAAGCTACTACCATCTAAAGTGTTTCCAGAATCTGTAGTATTCATATATCACCAGCTTTATGCCGAATATTTCGTCTTTCAACGCTGGAATAATCGAGAAATGGAAAATTTGTATTTCGTAAAAAATATTATTGATATACAACAGTGCTGGATACACACATTCTATCACATTCTTTATGTGTCTGAAGCTGTAATATTCAAGACTGCCTCTTGCTATTTTGCTAACATATTTTGGTGAGTTTTGTGCAGTATGAAAGCAAACTGTGGTGATATGTTAAACTCACTCTAGTCATAATATTATGAAAACAAAAAAAAAAAACAAAAAACAGTTGCGGAATACTACACCTAGCATAATTGCATCATACATGCTGGTATAAAGTGCTCTGCATTTGATAAAGATGTAACCACATTACGATTTTTTTGAATCCATCATTTTAAAAAACTACTTAAGTGAAGATATATTATAAATAAAAAAAATTAAGTTCTGAATTTCGTTGAACACGATTTTCATAAGACATAAAAATTAGTTTGCTGTGATTTTATATATACACATATATAAATACATATATAAATACCCTTCATATAGGTATGTTTCTACTTAAGTTAACTTTTTTGCAATAATTTATTTTTTTAATTTATAATTTATTTTTGTCTGTAAAGAAAAAAACACAAGAAATATATTTGTAATATAAAAAAATAAATTAAAATAAAATATGTATTGATTAATTAAATGTCACTGTAATTAAACATTTAAAAGAGATATTGTAAATTATTTAATAAAAAGAAAATACAGAAGAAAAAAAAAAATTAAGCAACAAAACCAAAAAACAAATTGCGCCCAAAAAGTATACAAAACTATTTATTAAAATGCAAAATCTAATCAAAATAAAATGCTAACAAAAATATTTATTAAAAAATCACAAAACAAATTTGCTAAACAGCTTTAAAATTAAAAATGTTTTATTAAAAAATAAATAAACAAATTCACAACAAAAAAAAAGTAAACCCCGCCCTTAACTAACAAATGAAATCTATGCAAATATCTTTAAAACAAGCAAAAAATGACCACACAAATTTATAATTATGCAAAAAAATAAATAAATTCAAATCTATTCTAATACAAATTTAACAAAAAAAAAAAAAATAATAATAATAATAATAAATAAATTAATCAAATATTTTATTAAAAAAAAAAAAAAACAAAGCCCTAGAAAAAAGTTTTAAGAAAGAGACTTCAAAATACAAACACAAAGTTACAAGTTTTTTAAATTTAAAATAAAAAAATAAATTTAAAAGAACATTTAAACCGTATGATATGCAATATGTGTGCTATAAGAGAAAAGATTATATATAATTTTTAAAATAAAATTAATTTTTTTTTTTTTTTACGGCTGTAAATTTTTTAGCATAAGTCTCGAATTTGATTGGCATGAAAATGAGTTCTTCAAAAAAAAAAAAGTAAAAAAAAAAAAAAAATAAAAACAGAATTAAGCAAATGTTATATACAAAGATTTAAATGAAGAAAAACAAAAAACTATTTTAAAAATATTTGTTTTGGTGGAAAATTTAACAAAGAAAAACTGTTTAAAGTCCCAAAAAAAAGAGCAGAAAATAAAAAAAAGAAATCAAAATAAATAAAATAAACAACTTAAATATAAATTACTTAATAAAATTAATGTTTTTAATTGAATAAATTTAATGGAAGTGACATCAAGTGAGGGCTCTTTTCTTTAATTTAAGGAAAGAAGATGAATTGAAGTTGATGTTGCAAGTAGCCTTCACCTCACCTCATCCCAGGGTAGAGTAAGGACATGAAAAGCTTTCTCTACTTCTAAAAAAGTCTAAGGATGTCTGTCGAGATAGTTTCATAAAATAAATGGACTGAATTCATCATCTTCAGACAGAAGCATTAGTTGAGCAACTGCGATCTGTTTTAACTTAAGGCTAAATTGGCTGAATTAATTGCTAAGCTTGCCGTAAACTAGAATGCTTTTGAACAGTGCTGAAAAGCAAAATCTCTGAAGAATCTATCTATAGAGAACCCCTATTTTGGCTGAGTTCATCACCACGTTGCAGTGAAATCATTAACATGAAGCACAATGTCCACGGGTTAGAGCTCAAAAACATTTTCAGAGATTTTCTGTAATCGATGACAAATGCATAGTGTATCAATTTGATATACCAAATAAAATGTATCTGCACGTACATACATTTCTAAATTTATTTTGAACCCAACTTCTTTTTTCGTTATATACACGTGATTAGCGTAAAAAATAGTTTCTACTTATATTTTAACTTGCATTTTATTTTTCCTGCTTTATACATTCACATAACTATTCTCACGAGCGCCTTCTCGATTCTCATCGTTTTCATATTCCTCTTCACCATTTCATCATCTTCATCCGCATCTTGATTTTGTTGATCCCACCAGGAGAGTACACAAGACCAGATTCATTAATGGCAGCCTGTATGTAATAATAAACGATAAATTAATAAAATTTTCGTTGATTATATATGTAAAGATAAAAGCATACAATTATTTTATACGGCGTCTTAACTTCTTCAATGCCACTGACGACGCCGACGTCGATGCACCTTGCTGCGTTTGTGTATCACCTTTTGGCGGTCCTATGGGCGAACTTTCTTCGAATATTTCGTGAAACGCGAAATTTAATGGGTTCACCAATATCCATGAATAGATCATGTTTACCGCCATCTTCGAGCGGATATTCCCAAACCCATGCCTGTTCTGCTTCGTCGAAACGTGAAGGATGTTGTAGTTCTCGCATGTGGTATGAGTATATCGTCGAAGAAACCAAGCGTCACTGTACACCTTCACGACTGGAGCTGCGTATTTTTACCAGTGAGGCACAGTGCCTATCAACGGACGAAAAACGATATAACGAAATACAACCTCCGTATGTGAAGCGCCATCGCCAGGTAATATAATTGAATCATTAAGTGTCACAATATCCTTTAATGCAATGCAGAGGCCAACATTAAGTAGCACCTAAGAAAAACAAAATAAAGAGCAATGAGTGCCATGTGTTGTGTCAGTTAAATGTATTCAAGTTTCTTACCTTATTCGCCAATTTGCGATCTAATTCATCGCGTACCGCATCTACTAACGGTACATCAAAACGATCTGGCGCAATGCGTACCGTATCCTTCAACTCGGCAAGAACAAACATTGCTTTGTCGCTGTAGTCGCTGCCGAAAACATGAGATAAACAAATAATGCGGCACAGAAAAAAACAGCTGTGCCAACATACGGCACTGTGAATGGCAAATTTGAGCGAGCGAGAAACTAAACATATGTTTTGGTAAAACAGCTGTTTGGCAACACGTGTAAAGCTACGATTTCTTATAAACACTGAAATTTTATTATTTGTGAAATAACTTAAAAAGCTACAATTAAGTATTTAAGCTTAAAACTTGTATATGTATATAAGGAATGCATAAAACATTACATAGACTCATAACATTTTAAAAAACAAATGATGTCCGTGGAGCATCAATTCAGTGACGCTGAGGAGGATGAAAATCATAGCGTAATTTTTTAGTTGAGAATTTATTTATTAAAATAATTAAAATTTAAATACTACAGAGCGAATGGATAGATGACTTTAGCAGCTAACGGGAAAGCATGTAATGTTTAAAGATCTGCAGCAAGAAATCGACGAAAATTCGAAGCAAACTACGGCTGCGGGCAACGCGGTCGACGCAGATGAAGCGGAATACTACGATAATGATGAAGCTGATTATGATGATGATGATGCCTATGATTATGAAGAAGCATATGTTGGTTTTAATAAACACAATGCACAAACACAAATGACTCATAACGTAGGTGGCGGCGCAGCTAACGCCAATCCAGTTGCCAAAAGCGGCGGTGGAGCTGCACAACGTCTGAGCAGCTATCAACCAAATGAGAAACTATTACGCCGCTACTCGGCACGCATTAACGTTGAAAAGTATGATCCAACAACAAATATGAGTGCACAGGCTGCCAATCGTTTGGTGTCCTTCGATAAACGTCAAGTATCGGACCGTGCGCGAGTGCGTGATAAAAATGATCGTGCTACTGCCGAGCAGGTTATGGATCCACGCACACGTATGATACTCTTTAAGCTATTAAATCGTGGCATGATTCAAGAGATTAACGGTTGTATATCCACCGGTAAAGAGGCAAACGTTTATCATGCAATTTCGAAAGACGGTGCCGATGAATATGCCATCAAGATTTATAAAACTTCAATTCTGGTATTCAAAGATCGTGATAAATATGTTTCGGGAGAATTTCGTTTTCGTCATGGCTACTGTAAACATAATCCACGTAAAATGGTGCGTACCTGGGCGGAGAAGGAAATGCGTAACTATTTACGCATGCGCAATGCCGATGTACCAGTACCAGAACCCATTTTGCTGCGTTCACATGTGCTTGTCATGCGTTTTGTGGCAAGAATGGCTGGCCTGCGCCCAAGCTGAAAGATGTTGAAATAAGTACATCGAAAGCGCGTGAATTATATCGTGATTGTGTTGTCATTATGTGGCGCATTTATAATCAGTGTCGTCTGGTACATGCTGATTTATCGGAATTTAATATTTTACTAGAAGATGGACAACTTGTCATAATCGATGTCAGTCAGGCTGTAGAACATGATCATCCACATGCATTTGATTTTCTGCGTAAAGATTGTACCAATATTTCCGAATTCTTTCGTAAAAAATCGGTGGCTACTATGACAGTTAAGGAACTTTTGATTTTATAACGGATCAAACAATAACTGCAGAAAATATGGAAGCATGTCTCGAGCGTATTTCGGAAGATATTAAAGATCGCGATTTTGATTCCATAACAGCGCAGGAGAAAATTGATGAAGCAGTCTGGCAGAATACGTACATTCCAAAGCGTTTGGATGAGGTAATTTATATTTTAAAAAATAGACTCAACAAATTTTATAATAATTTTTTTTTTTTTTTTATTACAGGTGCGTCATTTTGAGCGCGATGTCGATAAAGCCAAAAAAAAGGTGAACAACAAAATTTGGTTTATGCTAAAATAACTGGTCTAACGTCAACGCTTGATGTGCAAAAACAACCCGAAATATTGCAACAAAATGAAAATGACACAAAGGAAGCAAACGACACTGCCAAAACTACAAAAAAAGCACACGAAAGCAATGAAGACGATGATGATGAGCAGGAAAATACAAGTGACTCCGAAGACAGCGAAGACGATGGAAACAAAGTTTAAGAACTCAGCGCGTCCACGTGATGAATCACCTGAAAGTAAGAAAGCACGCAAGAAGGCTGTCAAAGATGCTAAATCGGAAAAGCGAAGAAAGGTTAAAGTAAAAAAAACATGTTAAGAAACGTAAAGAGAGAAATTGGGGAGCGCCAAAAAATAGACACATTTTTTGTAGGTTGTATATTAAAAGAATGTAAACAATATTGGAATATTTTTATTATATTTAAGATAAAATATATTTTTTAAAGTAAAAATACAATTTTATTAAAATAAAACAAATTTATTTATATTTGTTTAGATGAAATAAATA
>JAEIFJ010000044.1:0-60296 GCA_018903435.1 Leucophenga varia | reverse complement strand
AATTTCTAAATTTTTAAGTATTTTTAATTTGTTTTACTATCTTTACTAATATATAAAGAGGAAATGTTTGTTTGTTTGTTTTGAATAGGCTCCGAAATTACTGGACCGATTTAAAAAATTCTTTCACCGCTGGCAAGTCATTTAAATAGTTTTGTTTTTAATTTTCAATTTTTTTTGTTTTTAAATAGGTAATAGTTGTACGTTGTATTATTTGGTCATTTTAAATGCCCAAAAGATCAAGATTGTAACTTTCTAGAAATAGTTCCATCTCTTATTTCTTTGGCGCCAAACGAATTCATTTAAAAAAGGCTATTGTACTTCCGGATGTTAGTTAAAAAATGTCCAGATAGCGAATGATTATTTGTCAAAAGATTTTTCATTGGCTGTGGCGGTTCTTTAATATTGGGGAGACTAACTTTCCAGAAGCACAGCACATGCCATTTGCTTCATCGACCCATTTTTTGGCAGAACACTTAGTGCAGATCTTTGTCATGTCGCCGAAAAAGGAAAAGGAGAGGAAAAAAAGAGGAGGAAAAAGAGGCGAAAACATGGAAAACGTTACCTTTCGGTGGAACCGAAGTTGAAATACCCGTTACACAACACTTTTAATAGTTTATATGTTCACCAGGTGCTTAGATTAAATTTCACGATGAATTTGGTCAAATTTATATGAAGGCTTTATATTATATTTGCCCGATCCTTACCATATCGAAAGAGTTCACTTTTGTGAACATTGAAATTGATTTTACCAAATTTGAATTCGTTCAGAAATAATATACGTTTTCATATAAAGTCGAAATGGGCGGTAAGTTTGTAGTGGAGGCTATACATAAAAATGGGCGTGGCGCCTTACATTTGACATTGGATGACATAAAAAGTGTTCTTACCCTATTTGATTATATTCATAATAATACGTATTTTCATACAAAAATCGAAAAAAAGTGGTAAGTTTGTATGGGGATATCTTTCCAAAAATGGGCGTGGCACCTTGGTTCTGGTATACAAATTAACTAGGAGCACAAAAAGCTTAAGTTTCGAATTTCAGGTCAATATCTTTAAAACTTTTTGTAACAGTACCATCGCAACAGACAGACGGACAGACAGACAGACGGACAGACAGACGGACATGGCTAAATCGATTCGTCTCATCGAGCTGATCAATAGTATATATACTTTATGGGGGTCTCCGATGTCTCCTTCAATGCGTTGCAAACTTTCGGACAAACAGAATATACCCGTTTACACTTTGTGTAACGGGTATAAAAAGGGTGAGGGGAGGAGAAAAAGAGGGAGGAGAGGAGCAAAGCCGCGGGTACCTGCACCCGTGCGAAGCCGGGGCGAGTTGCTAGTTTTAAGATGAAAATTTAATACAAATGCTGCACACAGAAGGTCTATCCATGTCAACTGATGTGTAACAGGTACAGAGATCTGCAAAATCACTTTTTTCTTGATTTATTCATACGCCCAAATTCTTACTCAATTCCACTCACCGAAGGAACCGCAGCATTGAATAAAAAAATCAGCTCATGCTGATGAGCACATGAATCGTGTATATGCCCTTCGGCTCAACCGATCAAACATTCATATGCACCCGAAGTCACTGCTGAGTTAAATTCACTCAATGTGCGCAAATTTTTTTGCTCACTGAGTTTATTCACGCTCATATTCAAACCGATCATTTGGGCGTATGTTGATTTTACTCAACATTGATTGAGTTGAATAAGAATAAAATCAAAAAGAATAAAATCAACTCGTATGAGTTTGTGCATGTGCAAAGTGAAAGAAAGGAAAATACGTAATTTCACAACAGATTATGATATTTTCATATTGAATGACAATGGACATGAGAAAATAAAAAAATAATAAAGTGAAATTATAACTAAAAAAAATGTTTTCACACTTTATCAATAATTTAACATAAAAAAGGGAAACATTTTGACTTCATAATACTTAATGCATTCTTATGTATATCTTATGCATATTATCTATAACAAATGTAATAAATTTTTTGAAAATGTTTTAAAAAAGATTTTAAAAAATATGGCTGTCCACTGATTTTGGACCAAGACGATTTCTTTTGTCAGTTATTATGTTTGCTCCAAAGAAATACGCGCGCTCTGCAACTGCACTACTAGCTAGAAATGCACGAACACGAGTTGAGTTATTCGTTGAATAAAAAATCATCATGAGCTGATTTTTATTCAACGCTGACTTTCGTACCGTGAGTGGAATTGAGTAAGAATTTAGGCGTATGAATAAATCAACAAAAAATTCAATGTTGAATAAAATCAACATACGCCCAAATGATCGGTTTGCATATGAGCGTGAATAAATTCAGTGAACAAAAAAATTTGCGCACATTGAGTGAATTGAACTCAGCAGTGACTTCGGGTGCATATGAATGTTTGATCGGTTGAGCCGAAGGGCACGATTATTCGGCTGTTTTTGTGTATGAACGTTTTTGCAATCACGCCTTGCCGTTCTCTGAACAGGTATATACATAAACTTCGGTCCAACCGAAGTTAACTTTTTTTCTTGTTTTTATAATCATAAAGTACATGCTACACTTATGACTATAAACTTTAACGCTACAACTCCAAATATCCTCGCGGAGGAGTGGGGCCTAAGGCCCACTGCTGCGACTTTGGCACTCTATGCGCCTGAGTTCAGTAAAAAATATATTTTTCTGCGTCCCCCACCGCAGTCCAGCTTGGTAGCTCTTCCAACTGGCAGCATTAACGTTGCAGTTTGAGTGCTACCATACGACGCCCGCAGAGACTGCACTTCCTCTTGCTTAATTTTGAGGTCTTCGTATTGCTTGTTTAGGGCTTCACGTAGCTCCGTCGACGAAGTGTCTGCATCTATATCCCGAATTTCAACTGAAGTAAGCTCCGTTAAAGTTTTCACTTCTGTTCTGCCTCTGAGAACTTCCGTGTAATTTACTCGCGTCGGGTTCTGCCGCTTTAGTCATGCGGGTCAAGAGGTCACCGCGTGCAGTCTTTCGAATGCCACTAACCATGTTGCTCATCTCTCTTGCAGAGCAGGTTCGGTTTTGGCGATCTTCAAGATCTCTGCGTAAGAGCAATTTACTAAGCTAGTACGTGTTGCTTTTTTGCGCTTATTTTTAGGCACTGTGGTCCACTCATTTGCCTACTCTTGAGGGGATCTCTTCGCCGTTCCGCTACCTGCGGCGTTGAGGCTTCGGTTCGATGGGATACACTTTTCCTTGTTTCGTGCGTCCTTGCCTTCTTAGTCACTGATGGTGGAGGTGATGGTAAGTCAATGCGAAAAAGTAGCACGATTTTTTTTCGACTGACACGTTTCTACTACCTGCACTGGTGATGTTTGGCTTTGCTTGCTGTGGCTTATTCTTCTATTTTCAGCTTTCATCATAGCAATAGTCTCGTCGAACGAGATACTTATAGCTTGACCAAATCCCCTCATAGGTTGGTGGATTAAGCGCCTTGCACAACCCATCATCAGGACCAGTTCTTCTATTAATTTGCCTAGACCAATCAATGAGTCTTGTAGTGACTCGGCTTCCATAGTTGGAGCAACCGCTTCCAGTGGTCTGGCAATCTCTGCACGTTTTTTGGGAAATGTGCTAGTAACGTACTTTTTCGGAAGGGTTGTTCCGAAGCCGCGTACGTAGCCTTCTCTCCATTGGATGTGCTTGTATTTTTATCTGCTAAGCCAAGTCAGCTATTAGTCAGTCAAAGTCAGTCATTGGATAACGAAGCCTGGGGGCCCGCTTGCTCACCCCTCACAGCCACCGGTACTGGGGATCCGACTCCGCACCGTAATTTTTCCTCCTCCTAGAACGTTCATTTTGTTTTTTCATCTGGGATCCTACCCATAGCGTTTTATACCTACCGCCAGGTATTTTTAAACTGCCGATCGATACGTTACAGACGCAGACCAGTGAGTCGCCCAAATCTGGGTACAGACGCTACTGGGTTTTTTAAAAAGTGGAGAGCAGAGGATTATAGAAATAATTCTCTCCGTACGTGTACGTCCCACGGTGCCAGGGAGGCACTTAAGACGGCGCCTACTCGTCTTTGTGTAGAGGTTCATTAGGTTAGAAAGTCTACCAAAAGCCTGTAGTCTCTTCTTTCGAGTTGCAGCAGTTATTAGGAAAGTTTGCACATTATTTTGTATATTTTGCAGTCAGTTCTGATTGTTCACTTCATTCCAAATTCAGTCAAGGCGACATTCTTCAGATTTATATACATTGTCAAAGATAGGTAAGATTATTGTTTCACCCTGAGGCCGGTTGATGCCTGATGGCTGCGAATCCAAAGGATACACCTTCTTTAAGATAGTTAGGATATCAACTGCTTCGTTGATGGCTTGTTCATTTCTAGAGCGGATGGTGGTCACTTAAAGCGCATCTGTCGTAGAGCGCATCTGTCGCATATTTTACACGTGACCCTTGTTCGGCCCAGTGAAAATACCGCTGCACGTTGATCCGGCTCTTTGTGCCAAACCTCTGGCCTTCAACGAATTTGTTGGTGCAAGTAAAGTATGTAGTTCTTGTAACTAAAATGAACGGACTACAAGGCACCATAACCTTTTTTGCAGTAGCAGCGCATTCTGACGGTTAAGGAGTTTACTCTTCACCCCAACTAATACTCTACAGTTGACGTTGTTGCTGTTGCTTTTGTAATTAGGTGCTTGATTTGAAAATCGGATTATATAAGTAATTGCGCACATTGATTTAAGCCATAAAGCAGCTAAGGTCAGCGAAAGCAAAGCATATACATAAGCGCAAAAGAATAAATGCATAAATCAAAATAAATTACGCAAATGAAGCCAAACAAATTGTATCAAATCATAATTTTCATTCGAAATATAATTATGCTGTCTCATTCGTTCTTTACATTTTGTAAGAACATTTAGCCTTATATAACATTAATGTTCTTATGAACATCAGAAAATGGAAGGAAATTGTGTATGGGAGTATATTTTATAGTGGCCCTATCGTTGTCATATCGATAGCGTATATATGGGATGACATTAGCCGATTTTGAAGTAAATAATCGAAACTAATCAATTCTTAATATATCGGTAGTGTTGTATGGTTGCTAACACCTTAAAATAGGCGTAGCACCATGGCTCTAACATACAAACTATTTAGGATAAGAAAAAAACAAACATAATAAGTATTTTCATAAAAAAAATCTGGAAACTCAGCGTTATCTAGCTGGGAGCAAGACTTTAAAATGGGCGATATATGTACATACTACCTGGGAACGACAAAAGTTTTAGTTTCGAATTCAATATATTTAAAACTGAAAGAATGAATCACCTCGCAACAGACAGACAGGCAGACGGAAAGACAGACTCGTCTCGCCTTGCTAATCAATAAAATTCAATATATACTTAATAGGGTCTACGATGTTCCCTTTAAAGTTTCTGCTACAAACGTTCTGACAAAATGATAATACCCTCCAGAATATGTGTGACTGGTAAAAAAAAGATAGTCAGAAATAGGGCTGTGTGATTGTTGGAAAGAATCGATTGTTGATGATGATAAACAAATTGATTGTTGCTGATTAATCATGATTATCACAAAGTATTTTTATACCCGCCACACATAGTGTGGACGGTATTTTCATTTTGTCAGAAAGGAGTCGTCGTAGACCCTATAAAGTATATACAAATATTCTTAATCAGCACGACGAGATGAGTCCATATAGCCATGTCTTTTCGTTTGTCTGTTTTTTGCTGCGCGATTTATTCGCTCAGTTTTAATGATATTTAACTGCAATTTTAAACTTAAGCTTTTCTCAGCAACGAATAGATTGAGTTCGAAAATGAGAGTGCCACGCCCATTTTTAGGTATAGCCCCCATACAAACTTATCGATTTTTTTCGATTTTTTGTTTAAAAATAGTAATTATTTATGAATGTACTCGCTCCCAATTGGGTAAAAACATTTCATCCAGGGTCAAAACCAAGACGCCACGCCCATGTAACGGGTATTTCAGCTTTCGGTTCCACCGAAGTTAACTTTTTCCTTGTTTTAATCAAAATTAGGTATTTATAGTTAAATTCAAAAAAAATTTTAGAGTTAAAGTTTCGAACAGGACGGCTCTATCTCTTATAGCCTTCAAGATAATCGTTTTCATACAACAGACAGCAGGACGCACAGACAGACATAGCTATACCAAATTTCTCTTCAATGCTGATCAAGAATATGCATACTTTAAAAAGGGATATCATGCCAACTTCTAGGTGCCAGGCCAACAGATAAAGTGAGCAGCCATTTGTACAACCTAATACAATACTTGAATTTCAGAACAATTTAGGAAATTAAATAGAGACCATAAAGTAACACAATGCATTTTTTCCAGTCCGAGTTCTCAACTATTCCGTTGTCATTTTTATAAAAAAAAAAAAAAATGAATGAATGATAGGTTTGTACTAGAACTATATTTAACAAGAATGAACTCTGAAGTCGAGTATGTTCGACTGCAAAGATACCCTGTACGCAATCTATATGTACCTTAAGTTAAGTACTATCGCAATATTATACCTAACTTTATTGAAATTTCATAAAAAATCTTTGAAAATAGGGTATATTTGTATGATGGCCACACATATGCCTAAACATTTTGTAGTGCCTTCCCATAATGGGATATTTCATTGGGACTCTGACAGGCATTATTTGTAATAAATTTAGAGTTCCTAGAACAAGAAACAATGGGGGTAACCCTTAAAATGGAGTAAGAGAAACCCTGTTTTAAAGCGCACACTTGAAGGCTTTGAAGAGTGTAAGTTTCAAAAAATGGAAGCTCTTTCTCATGAAGTCGATTTTCAACTTTTACATACAAAAAACTTTTTATTACTCGAAAATATTGATTGAAGTGACAAGGGCACCGGTGTTTTTATTACCGAAGAGCAGTACAAACAGCTGAATATCGTGAATCACACGCCGGGTAATCGCAAGGTTAAAATACAAAACGAAATAAGAAAGATCTCATAATATAAAATACAGAAGTTGTTACAGGATGCATACAAATTAAAATAATTTGACGCAAATACATAAAAAAAAAGCGATGGAATCTCCATAAGAAACAGCGGAAAAAAATAGTATCTACATAAAAGCAGCTAAAGCCAGCATATACTATATAAGGGTGAAGAGGAAAGCGCTATCCAAAAAAAATGCTTTGCGTAACTGTATAACGAAGACGATTGGGCTGGAGACGAAGAACCACCATTATAAATAAAAATCTATTTCAAATAAGTCTAATTCGGATAAATGTTCATATGTACAATTAAATAAGGAAACTTGGTGCTCTGAATGGTAACTGACAAATTTATTTTGTGTATTGTTTGTTACTCACCTTACAGCTACGCAATGATTGTCTATAGAGTGTCTTCTTCCTTTTTTTCCTGTTTCTGTCCTGTTGCTGAAATAAAATAAAAGAAAAACATGGAATTAAACATCCAAAACGTTGACAGGGTCGGTAATAATTTCTCCGACCGACCCCATTAATACCAAGACAGACTTCAAACAGGGCAATGCGTTATTGTGCGACTTTTTCGCTTATGCGCAGACGTTCATCTGACGAGCAATATTTTCTATAAAGGAAATATGTTGCATATGTTGATGTCATTGATATAAACGGCAAAAATCAACGCGCAGTCACCGTTACTTTCTTGGATGTTCAAAATATATCCTGTCAAATGGGAGTAGCGGTGTTCTGTTTCAAAGAACATCAACACGATTTGGACAGTCTGGGAAACAAAAATTAAACTCTACAAGACGCTGAAAATGCCGATCCTGATAAATGACTCAAAAGCATGCGTCATAAGAATTAGAGGAAGATAAGAGGAATCTAACGGATATAGCCTCAAAAGTTTTCTATGTGTTGCGCTATTATCCAAAAGGTTAAACGCAAGATGAATGGGAATGAATCATGTAATCTTTCAATGTATCTTTTACTAAACTAGACTTGAACCATTTTTAGGTAAGGGTTGCTTCACAGTGCCCCAAAGCTGTTCAAATAGATACTATTTGCATTTCACGAGCTCGCCATCTTCACTGTAATATGAAGAGAATTGTTAAATGTTTATACAAAAAAAGCTATAACAATTTGCTGGCCTTCTTGAAAATTCCGTATGAAATGGTTTTTCATTGTTAATCGAAATGTTCCATCTATGAAACCAGCCAATAGAACTCACTCAGATATACATCTACCTTAATTAGTTTGAGCATGAACTAAGTGCGAATTATTAAACAAAAACAACTGACAAAAAGTCTTATAATTCGCATTTAGTTTAAGCTCAAACTAATTAAAGTAGATGCGTACTTAACAGTGAAGTTATCATGTTTTTTCTTTCTTTTTTTTTACTTAATTTACTTATTCGGCGTTCTAATGATGCCACGGCCGTATCCACTTATTAAATTCACCATGAGGCCACCTTCAACTTTGAATAAATTATTGTTGCCGGATACTGTAGTCACCTCATTTAAGCTGGCATTGTTGTCCAGTAAAGGTTTTGTTAGTCGTATTCGTCCCCGACCCTGACCATATAAATTTATGGTTTCCGATTCGGAGGCTGTGTCTTTCCGGTACAGATAGCAAACTGATCCGCTAGCGCTGTCAATATTTACTTTGTTTTTCATGCGCCCAGGGGTCACGTCGATCGCTACGAATATATTTATCTCGCTTTTGGATGCGCGAGATAAATGCTTTGTTTATTTCAACGCGATTTACTCGGAGACTATTGGAGATACTTAGCTGAAATTTGAAATTTAAGCTTTTCTCGGCAACGACCAGGTCGAGTGTGAATATGAAAGTGCCAGGCCCATTTTTAGGCACCGTTTTATTTTTTTAGATTTTTTGTATGAAAATATTTATTATTTATGCATATATTCACTCCAAATTTTTAGTCATATCCACCATACCTACAACTTACCGCCCATTTTCGAATTTTTGTATGAAAATGGTTATTATTTAGGAATGAATTTACTCCAAACTGCCTTAAAACACATCTAATATCATCCAATATCAAAAGCAAGGCACCATGCCATGTTTAGCTAAAGTCCCCATACAAACTTTCAGCCCAAAGGGTAAAAGGGTATATTAAGTTTGAGCGAATGTATGTAAAACGCAGACGGAGGCAAGACAGACCCTATAAAGAATATATATTCTTGATCAGCATTGGAAGAGGAGTCGAACTAGCTATGTCTGTCTGTCCGTATGTCCGTCCGTCCGTCCTGCTGTCTGCCGTATGAGATAGATTATCTCGGAGACTATAAGAGATACGGCCATCATATTTGAAAATTATCCGTCAAGTGTTCCCTTGCAAACGGTTTTGCTCTTGACCCATATTAAGGGGTAGCCCTTATACAAATGTACCCCAATATTTTGGGTTTTGCATTAATATGTCACTGTTTTTTACTCTAGGAAGTTCAAATTAAGTATAAATTATGTCTATGATAGTCTTAATAAAATATTCCAATACGGGTGGGACCAACCAAATTTTAGGTATAGATTTTTTAAATTTTTGTATTCAAATTCAATTCAATGAGGTATGGTAGTAAGATACAACTTAACTAAAGGTTGGGTACAGGGTATCTTACAGTCGAGCATACTCGATTTTAGCGTTCTTTCTTGTTTAGTAATGTTTTGACTCCAAATTAGATAAAAACACTTTTAATATCATCCAATATCAAATCTAAGGTGCTAGTTATAGTCCCCATACAAATATATATCGCCCATTTTTGTGTTCTTGTTAGAAACTACTTCTTTTTTCTATTTTTTCAAGAAAAGAATTGTTATTATACGAGGTGTGTTCAAAAAGTATCGCGAATTTTGAATTTTCGCGGGTTACGTATATTCGAATTTCGATTTTTTTTGTGGCGTTATGTTGGTACTAATGTCTCCCACTTATGCCGACAAGCTCGGCCATTTTAAATGTTCACTTATGTTAATTGTTGGCAGCTGCTTTGCTTGCACGTGTTTTGGATCGTCTTTGATTTTTACCTATTAAAAAAAATGGATCAAAGAACCTGCATCAAATTTTTTTTTTCTTTTTTTTCCCAATATGGGTGGGACTAACAATATTTAGATTTTTGGTTTGCGATATCTGAGATTGGCACTCAACAAGCATTCTCATTTATTGACGAATTTTTCAATTAGTTTATAAAGTGTGGCAATTCCTAAGATTTCCAATTGAGAACAGGAAAGTTGTTACATTCGAAAAATATATTCAAGCCAAAACTTCATTTGATTCGGTTGTTAATTAAATACATTCATACTTGCTTAGTTCTTTAGTATTGTTGTTGATTGGCTTGCTTGAAACTCAATTTCATTGCAAAAGCGTTGAGCTGGGCTACCTCTGGATTTTTCGTTATATCCTTTGCATTTCATACTCGTAGTAGTAACGTAAGTTGCAACACGTACATAAGTCATGAACGTACAAAAAGTCAGATAAAATGTTATTGGAACATGATTTTGTTCTCACGACATTTTTCTGCCAGTCTAATTTAAGCCATTGAAAAAGACCCGGCCTAATTTAACCATTGGTAAAAGATACATATAAATACCATATGTAGCTTGTATCTACAAAGTTGTTCTGACGTCTATACGTATGTCTGTCGTAAGACACTGTAAATAGAGTCCACTGTACATTTAGTAGCCATAGTCCATGGTCCGTGTGGCAGCAACAAAAGTGCAAATTATCACACACCTGGCAAGCAATAAATTTCAGTTTATTTTTCAATAGCATTGCCTATAATAAAGGCAGCTAAAAAAAAGTATTTCAGAATTCCTGCTCCAATCCACGATGATGTACTCTGTTCTGGTACGTAGCAATTCCGGCTCATGGTCAATGCCAGGTACACGCACGATTTGCGTGACTACGTATGGTTACGATTCGTTCAAACCACGCGCCTCAGTATAGTCCATCACAACCCATTCACTCTTTCGCTTCTTTGCAGTGAGTGCGGACATTTGGTCGACCTCGATGGTTTCTCACATTGAATTTCATTATAGTTTAATGAAATCACACACACATGGCTGTTTATACTTTCACTATCTTTCTTACATCTGCTGTTCTGTGTGTATTTTCCTTTATTTCAGTGGCATCAACACGTCGACAAACTGAAATTGCTAATTTATTTTTCCGTCTAAGCGTAGATACATATGTGCAAATGCTTATCCATTACTGATATGCCAAATGGTCGTCCGAGCATGGATGAAAGAAATGCTATGAGTACCTCTACGTCAACTAGACCAGCTGCACAAATTCACTTTATGTATTCTGTTATGGATATCATACAAACACATCATAATTATGGTGTATTTTAGATATTATTGAAATTTTGAAAGGATTTTTTCTGTAGAATATACATGAAGAGTTGTTTTATGAAAACTGATGAGTTAAAAAGAAAAGAACGCTTCTGGAAAAGATACCCTGAACCCAATCTCGATGTATTTGGGTTAAGTCCCATCTAGCACCTATTTAACAAACAAAAAAAATTGGATTATATTTGTATGGGGGCTATACCAAATAATTTTTTTTGCTATCCATTTTAAGATATTTCATTCTGGGACATAGGCATAATTAAATAGAATGAGACTTTCAGAATAAGAAACAATGATATTTTTATGCAAAAACCCAAAATTTTGAGAAGTATTGAGGGACCCCTAAATGGGAATTAAAAAAGTTTTATATATGTTAGCTTTATCTCTGTGGGCCCGAGAGATACTTTTTCTTACTCCCAACAGAGTGACAGGGGGGGGGGGGGAAGGGGGGACAAAGCAGGTTGGCCTCCCTTTCTGGGCCGGTTAAAGAAGACATAGGTACATTTAAGGGGGGGCTTTTCAACCTTTCTTCCTATCTGTTACAGACATAGCAACCAAACAAAAATTTTTTAAAACTTTAGGTCAGTCCCTGGGCCCCGATGGCCCCATATAGATAGAAACCCCTTGACCACGTTTGCAATAAATTTATATCATCTGAATGCGCCTATTGTCAAGTCTCTTTTCCGGTTTTAAGGCCCCCATTTAGCCCCTAGTAAATTTTTCAAAACTCTCGTCTAAGTGATTACCTTTACCGTAATTTAGATGTACATCAAAATACAAATAATATTAAAAAATTAACAAAATTTGGGGTTTTGGGTCCCCCAGCTTCAAAGTTACATCATAGAGACTTCTAAAATCAAGTCTCTGTGTCTACTCATTCCAAAGATATCAAATTAGATATTAAATCTACAGCAAAAAAAAAAAAAATAAAATATTGGGGAACCTACCACTGGTTCCAGGTCCAAATTTTGGAAACACGCCAATAATATTTATCAGAACATATTACAAATGCGCCAAGTTTTGAGTCTCTATGTCTATTCATTCCAAAGATATGGTTTTTCCGGTTTCAAGACCCCATTAAGCTATGGGTCAAAAGTTGGTCAATTCATCGTCTTAGTGATCCCACAAAAATCGAAAAAACATAAAAAGAAAAATTGGTCAAAAAGCTACATGTGAAGCAGGTCGCAGGTCCAAATTTCGGAAATCCCTTGAACAAGTTAAATGTATGTATTTACTCCAAATTGGTAAAAATACTCCTTATGTCATCCAATGTTAAAACTTAAGTGCCACGCCCATTTTTAGGTTTGGAACCCATACGAAATTAGGCCCATTTTGCAATTTTTGTGTGAAATAACGGTGGATTTTTTTGAGGTTAGGATTTTCATGCATTAGTATTTGACAGATCACGCGGGATTCAGACAAGGTGTCAAAGAGAAAGATGCTCAGTATACGTTGACATTTCATCATGAATAGACTCACTAAACGAGCAACGCTTGCAAATCATTGAATTTTATTACCAAAATCAAAATTATTATCAAAATCAGAAAATCCGCTTTTTTATCGACAAATTTTGTTCAGCGATGAGGCTCATTTCTGGTTGAATGGCTTCTGTAAATAAGCAAAATTGCCGCATTTGGAGTGAAGAGCAACCAGAAGCCGTTCAAGAACTGCCCATGCATCCCGAAAAATGCACTGTTTGGTGTGGTTTGTACGCTGGTGGAATCATTGGACCGTATTTTTCAAAGATACTGTTGGACGCAACGTTACGGTGAATGGCGATCGCTATCGTTCGATGCTAACAAACTTTTTGTTGCCAAAAATGGAAGAACTGAACTTAGTTGACATGTGGTTTCAACAAGATGGCGCTACATGCCACACAGCTCGCGATTCTATGGCCATTTTGAGGGAAAACTGAGAACAATTCATCTCAAGAAATGGACCGGTAAGTTGGCCACCAAGATCATGCGATTTGACGCCTTTTAGACTATTTTTGTGGGGCTACGTCAAGTCTAAAGTCTACAGAAATAAGCCAGCAACTATTCCAGCTTTGGAAGACAACATATTTCGGAAAAATTCGGGCTATTCCGGCCTTAACACTCGAAGTCTTCCCCAAAATGAAACTCTTACTGGACCACCCGAAAAAAAAAAAAGGTCATGGACCAATCTAACGTTTAAAAAAAAAATTTTTTTTTTTTTTTTTTAAAGTTCTTAAGCTCTTAAAAATCACCCTATAGTAAGTACTTTATTTATTAAATCGGTTAAAATTAGGTAAAAACACTTTATATCATCCTTTTTTTACTGTACTTTTTTTTTATAAGGATCAGCCCACTATAACATATAGCACCCAAAGAAAGTCACAACCCATTTTCTAATTTTTTATTTAAGAAAATGTTTAAAATTTAGCACTTAGGTTAAAATTTTATTCCATTATTGTGTCTTAACTTTGGTTCTATCGGACTATTTAATTAAAGACATCCCTTATCCATCCTTTATCCAAATCCAAAGCCACTAATGATCATACATTAACTTAATCAAGATGTGGCGGGTATTTGAGTTTCGGTTCCACCGAAGTTAACATTTTCCCTTGTTTGATATATCTATAGTACATCATTGATGACTAGTTCGAAGCGCCATTTCAATATATTTTGTATCACCGATACAACGCGCAGAAAATTAATAAATTGTATTCTGAAATTGGGTGCTCCATTATCAAAAGGCACCGTGCCTACAAAAGTTTACATTCGCATGAGAAACGGCTTTTACACACCTCTAAACTCAATTTGGTGCAAAAACTTAAGACCACCGAGCCCCTACATACTCAAAAAGCAACCGTTTGGTGCAACGTATCGGCAAAATAGATCATCGAGGACGAGGCTGCGCCCAATGTTCGAACGACGCATCATATCCAAAAAAACGGCGCGTTCACCCGATTTACCGCTGCCGGACTTCTTCTTGTGTGGTTATATGAACTGCAAAGTTTATTTCGAGAAGTCGCAGACCATAGCTCAACAAACGAATTTTAAAATAGTTTATGTGTGATCATCAGTGATGGGATGATGGGGGATGGGGGTCAATGGTCTGATACAACTCAAGTTTATACAATTAATTTTCTTAAAAATATCAGAAAATGAGAGGTTAGTTTGTATAGGGCTATATGTTATAGTGGCCCGATCCTTACCACATCAGTGGTGTGTAGATAGAACGATATTATATGTGTTTTTATCCAATTTGGAGTGAATATATTCATAAATATTACCTTTTTATACAAAAATTCGAAAATGAGTAGTTATTTTGTATGGTATTTTTTTTTTTTTTGCCATTGGACGCTATAGGAAGTGTTTTTATCCAATTCTTTGCGAATACGAGGTGTGTTCAAAAGTATCGCATATTTTGTGTTTTTTTTTTTAAATTATTTATTTATTCATGAATATCTATTTTGTCCCCTTGTAATAATCCTCCCGATAAAATTCACCTATGCCAACGTTTTTCCAATCCTCGAAACATGAAAAATATTCCTTTCGGTATAGCCTTCAGCGCCTTCTTCCATTTAGCTTTATCTCCTCAATCGACTTGAATCATCTCCGGAGTGGTCTCTTGAGTTTTTAGAATAGCCAGAAGTAACACGGTGCCAAATCAAGCGAATACGGATTTTGTTTGATTTTTGGCAAAAAACTCACGAAAAATCAGTACAGTTTTTAAAAAATCATCATTTTCACCACCGACTTACCCCAACCGAGGCCCAAAACATCCTTCAAAATGAAATTAACTGAATTCTAGCAATGTCTTTTATAGTTAATTGACGGTGTACAAGCTAAATAAGCCTTCTTCAACATTTTTATTCCATTTATTCCATTCAGAAAAAAATTTACAGGTTCTTTTTTGATCATTTTTTAAATAGGTAAAAATCGAAGACGATCCAAAACACGTGCAAGCAGCAAAGCAGCTATCAACAATTAACATAAGTGAACATTCAAATGGCCGAGCTTTTCGGCATAAGTGAGAGACATGAGTACCAACATAACGCCACAAAAAAAATCGAAATCTTCGAATAACAACCCGAACCCGCAAAATTCAAAATTCGCGATTATGCTTGAACACAGCTCGTACATGCATAAATAATACCTTTTTTTTCATACAAAAATTTGAAAATGGGCGGTAGATTTTGTGGGAGCTATGCCTAAAAATAGGCAAGTGGCACCTTTTAAGCTTAAGCTCTGAATTTCTGGTCAATATCGTTAAAACTAAGCGAATGAATCGCATAACTACAGACAGACGGATATGGCTAGATCGACTCGCCTCATCGAGCTGATCAAGAATATATATACTTTTTGGGGTTCCGATGCTTTCTTTACGTTACAAATTTTCTGACAAACTGAATATACCTGTTCACACCAGTTTCGATCAATGTTCAATTTTTGATAC
Source organism: Leucophenga varia (assembly GCA_018903435.1). Taxonomy (NCBI): domain Eukaryota; kingdom Metazoa; phylum Arthropoda; class Insecta; order Diptera; family Drosophilidae; genus Leucophenga; species Leucophenga varia. Next base: position 44,554 of record JAEIFJ010000044.1, on the reverse strand, counting down.
TAAAAGCCTTCGCACAAAAATGCCTTTAGCCCTTTTAGCTCGTCCCTATACACGCTTTGGGATTTGTATGAAAAGCATTTCACGCAAATATAATTTTAGTTTTTAATTAATTATAATATTTAATTTTAAACTTGTTCATTTACTTTATTTTATAAATGTTATTCAATGCATAACATTTGGAGTCAAAGAAACTTCTTCCAATCGTGCGTCACGCAGGCTCAAGTCACGAAATCCAATACAAAACGTGTGCACATTAGTTTGTATTGCTTATACCGAGCTTAATAACATCAATCTACCCTCGTTAAAATGCATGCTAGCTATTAAACGTTAAAACGATACTTAATGTCATAAACACACATGCTTATGCTTGCATACATAAATATATTACCTTATAATAAATTTACATTCCAAGTGTGAAATATGAAAAATTAAAAAAAAAAAACAAAAGCAAGAAGACAAAGAACACATTGATGCCAATGAAAATACAATAAGAAAATATAACGGGTCTCTTTTTTTTAGCGTTGCCATTTTCTGGTTGCAATTAGACTATTATCAAATGGTAAAAGGTAAGTAAGCGCTTGGGTGACATGTCTTGCAAGACATCCCCGACAGAGACTGGCATTGAGTATGGACCGATCATACCCAATCAACCTCGCTCAAACCAATCACAACTCATCATAGCGCTTCGCTACAACATGTACGATCGAGTGTCGTGCACAAAACGAAAAAATTCGATCAATTGATTTGATGGTTTTGCTTGCTGATTCATGATGTATGATGGTTGAAAGTGATGCGAACCGAAAAAGACAATCAAGTCCAATGATGCATAAAAGGCTCAGACATCGATCACGTTGCGTTTGAATTGATTGTGAGTGAAGCAATCAGATCGAAAATTCCCACCCATACACTCACATTCTCTTTCGTGTATTGCAGTAAGTCAGCGATTAACATATTTGCGTGTTTTAAAGAAAACAAGTTGCAATGCATTAAATTAACCAAAACACTTTATTTATTTCATCATTTAAAACTGTTTAAAACTCAAAATTTAAATTCAATTAATGCTTAAAATTAAGGATTAGCAAGAGTAGCGAATTATGATGAAATACTTAGATTGGCTTGAATCAAACCCGGTATGACCAAACGCTATGATTGTGTTCGACCTGAATGTAAGCAGCATATTCGATCATTCTTTGTCGCTCAAAGAAACACGTTCGATCAAAAAAATCAGTAGGAAACAAGCTAGAGTGATTGGAACTGAATGTTCGTTTTCAACACGATCACTAACAATCATTCACTTTTGTTGATTCAAAGTTTTCCGTCACAAAAAATCTGAGTCAATGATCGGGTATGATTGAAAAAATTGTGATTGTTGCAGCTCTCTGATCCCCCGATGGCATACCGACGAGAGCTCTATATAAGGTGTTGACGACATTTTCATACAAATATCGCGTGTGTATGAGTTGGCATGTCTTGCAAGACTTTTCGGATTACAAGTCATGCAAGAATTTTGGGGGTGAAAAGTCATGCAAGACCTTGGGGGATGACAAGTCATGTAAGACTTGTGGGATGACAAGTCATGCAAGACTTATTAGATGACAAGTCTTGCATTTTATCAATTTTGTATTTAAAAAAATAAATAAATATTTTTGAACTCTATAATTTTCGAAAATAAATCGTTTACGATATTACAGGTCTACTTCGCCAAATAAAACACCCTATATACCACCCCATATGTACAAATGTAAGTAAAAGAAAGTATATGTATGTATAACTTCGAAAACAAAAAAGAAATTTAAAGAAGAAAATAATTAATCGGATTATGTAACGCTCGAAACTGGAGTAAAGTGCAAACGAGTTAAAAGTGTTGTACAAGAAAGTTATTTTTCATAGGAAGTTTCTGAGTCAACTGGAAGATTAAAAGAATGAATTGAAAGCTGTGGGAACTACTAAATATGTACATACAGTGAACGGCATATTTTTTGGTGTGTGTGTGTCTGTGTGTGTGTATTATAGCGAATCTCAGCACAGAGCAACGCTTTATTACAAACCGCACTCGAAGTGGCTACTCTATGCGCCGCTTCAGAACGTAGAACTGTGGCACTTGATAAAACGCCCCGGGGTATGCGATGCGATGTGAGTTAAGTTGAATTACTGGCTGGCTGACTGGCTGGCAGTGCTTTAAAATATGCAAAGTCTGCGTCGTTAATATTGTGATAGCGTGCCCAGCATACAGCATACGGTACAAACGATACAAACGCCTGCTGAACGCGAAAAAGCAAAATTTGCAAAAAAAAAAAACAAAAAAAACCCTTTTGCAAAAAAAAAAAAAAAAAAAAAAAAAACGGAAAACACAGAAAACAAAGGACACCAACTGGCAGTACGTCGGCTGGATATCAAGTGAGGCATAAAAACCGCATTGTGCCAGAACATTAATGCAAAAGTTAACTATGGTACGCAGAGTACGCAACAAAAATGATATAAAAATACATAACTACGGGAACTAACAAAAATTCGATTAGACACAAAAAAAGCTGTCTTTTGACATCTTAACGCTTTCTACATATCTTGAAAACCATAAGCAGTGTTCTGTCGCGAAATACATATAACCCTGCGCCATACACCACTCGGGGTAGATTCTTAGAATAGCATTATACCAACTAATTAAATTTTTGTTAGCCCCTTTCGTCTATAAATATGAATATTCCATTGCATTATAAAGCCTTTTTTTATTTAACTCGCATTTCCATCCGACGTTTACCAACATTAAACTGCATATTACGTTCATTGTCAGTGGCACCTTTTGATTTTTTTAAAAGGTCACTAATGATCATAAATTGATGAAAATGAAACAATTACAATCGCTACTTTTCCAAGAATATTTACAAAGTTGGAGGTTTTTCTTTTCTTTTTTTTCAGTCGAAATTCCAAGTTTAATCCGTATCGGTTTGGTGTTTTTTTATAAAACGCGATTTTTCAAGTGTTGTAGTAAACTGTCATTCAGTGTTGGTATATTTGGGAGTTTAGTTAGAGGTTTTAAGGTACTTCGGACTGAGAAGTTTTAAAAACCTTTCAGCTCAGCTTGACGTAAGAGCTGTTTAAAGTGCGACTCCTCGAGGTAAGGTTGGTCGATGGGTAGTTCGAACAACGTAAAACAAAAATAACCACATGAAACACACACAGGAGAAAGTGTACCTAAATGCAATGATGGCCACTCTAAACAGATGTACTCAGTGGCAGACATAGAGGTATGAATCCACCAGTGGATAAATCCGCGGCGGGGGCAAGGATTCTGGAGGCGCCAACTACCGTTAGAGCAAAGAAATACGGCGACCTCCTAAAACGATATAAGGATTACTATATTGGATATGCACCTTAAACGTTCGAACCCTCAACAGTAATGGTGCAATTGAGGAACTCATTACCACTCTCGACAACTTCAGAGCAGACATTACTAAATCTAACAAACTATGATTTGTACTACAGTGGTCATGTGGCTTCGTGATTAGTACAAGACTATGCTGACTCGTCTCCAGGTTTACGGTTAAAGATGAACGTATCGCCTCGCTACGCATCAGAGCTAAAATTGTCAACATTACCCTTATAAGTGTACGCCCCGATAAATGCTGATGGTTGACAGGAGATGGAGAAATATGAATTCTATGAGCGCTTGAAAGCTGCCCTTAAAAGTGTGTTCAAAATTACGATCGCTTCAAGGCAAAAATTGGGAGAGAAGAAATTTTTGCCATTCCATCGGTAAATTTAGTCTACATGACACCACCAACAGTAATAGAGAAAGTCAAATCGACTTTGTTGCCGGCAGAAACATGATTATAAATAATGCCAGACAGCTAATTCTGCTGACGGCGGCGATTTAGGGAGAAATGGAGAAAGGAGAAATGCCTGATCAGACCGAAGAAATGAGAACTGGAAAGAAACAAGGCTCGAGTATTTAATCAAAAAGTTTATAAGCAAGATGCTCTTCTCTGTAAGAGTAAGCACCGATGCATGGTAACTGATGTCCAGTAATCATTAAGCTTATTGGGGGAGCCACTTCTCTACCGTAATTCGGGGAGGTAAAGGGAACATTGCCGCCAATGGAGAAGAAACAAAACTGAATCTACCGACCGATGATGGGTGTTCTGTTGAGCAACAGACTATAACGAGGTCTATAAATAAAAGCATAAAAATAACAAAGAGGCAGACGCAGATGAACTTCCCGTTAAGACCGGCGGAGAAAAATTTGCCATATATGCATCCACTAATGTGCAAAGTATGCACTGGTGTGCTCATGCCAAATGACTGGAACCTTAGTGCCCTGCGCCAGGTGCCCTGTTTTTAAGGAAAGATACCCTGAAGATTGAGCAAGCTTTCGCGAATTAAGTCTCATTCCAAACGCATATAAAATCGTATCTGGCGTATTGGTGTAATAGTCTAAAACCACACAGAAGCAAGTCGGACAGTACCAGTGTGGTTTCAGGCCGAAGAATTCGACCATTGACCCGATATTAACACTACGCCAAATACTGGAGAAACCCAATGAACAACAAATCGACACACACACCACCTGTTTGTCGACTTTGAAGCCGCTTCCAACACACCAATCTGATCAAAAGTTTTTCAAAGCACTGACTGAACTGCATGGCATTCGTGCGAAAATCGTTCCTCTATGATGTCACTAACAAACACGCAAAGCGACGTCCAAGGTCGGCTAAAGATCTCTCCGACCCTTTGAAACCAAGAGAGGCTTCCAGACAGAGCGATGCTTTGTCGTTTAATTTTTAACCTTCTAATGGGGCTTGACCCAGACATAGAAAAAGTGCCGTCCAAAAAGGACTAACGGTGAACGATAGCGAGACAAAGAACTTGGTGTCCACCCGCAGACAATCTACACGACGTAGACGGTCTTGCTAAATTGGTCTCAGTAAGGTACTGCGAAGTAGAGTTCTGCCCAGAGAAATAAAAAATTAAACTCTACAAGACGCTCATAATGCCTGTCTTGACGTTTGGCTCAAAAGCTTGGGTCATGACAGAATTGGATTACTCGGCGTTGGGCATAGTTTGAGAGGAAATTCAGAGAATCTTTAGTCCAGTTAAAGTAGGAAATGACTGACATCGACATAGTCACGAACAACCAATACAAAGGCTGTCCTGAGTGGTACCTGTGGTCATGGATACAGAGGCTACGGCGAGAAAAGTTTATAAGCAAGACGTGAATCGAATGAATGTTTTAGGATGGCAGCTTTTTAGTCCCGATCTCAAACTTATGCGCACTTAATTTTGCCAAAATTTTGAAATGATTTTGTTAATATAATTGATGATTAAATAAACAATGTTACGTTTCTGGTAAATTTTTTTTTTTCGTTTCAGGTGTGAGTGCTTCAAGGAAAATAATTTTAAAAATACTCACTTGTCTTAAACTTACGCGCACAACTAGTACACAACTCCTCCCAGCCCTTGCTGAGAAGCAAGTCCACAACAGAAAACAAGAAACAAAAGGCTGCGAATTTTAGAAGGACTTATTAAGATTATTTAACGTCGCCTAACGTAAGTGGAAATTATTAAGCTTGCTGCTCTTGCCCCACAGAGAATAAAGTCCCAATGAGCAGAATTTTAATTCTTGTCACACTGTTGTCGTAAAGAAAACGTTAAAGTTCGACACGGAAGTTCAGCAAAGTTCATCGGCCCCGAAATTCGTGGCAGATATATAAGATCAACTCTTTTGTCTCGTCAAGCTGTATCCTCCTTTATTAAACATGGTTGGTAGGCTTTGTAGGGCGTCTGTTGAACCCGACGTACAGCCAACACCTGGTAGATACTAGGTCACTGATTTTAGAGCTAGTAGGTGAGCAAAGAGCTGCATAAAAATTACTTCGTTTTTACAGAAAACACGTTATTCTACCACATTTCTTTAGTCTGTGATTTTGAGGTTTTTGACTCTTTATAAAGACTTTTCTTTGACAAGCGCAACAGGATCCACTTTAGAATAATAATTTAGAATAATTTAAAAAATTTACCACTTAAGAACGAACAGAACGAAACGGGTTCTGCAGGTGTATTTCTAGTAAGTATGGGTTCCCGGAACTGGAGATCAGAGAATCCTTCAGACTTCCTGATCACTGCAGCGTTTTTCAAGCTGAAATGACTGCCATACACGAAGCAATGCATTTTCTGGGACACCACCCAATTCGTAGACAAAAAGGACACATCTTTTCCGATAGTCAGGCTGCCTTAAAGGCGCTTGACTCGTATAATAACATCCAAAACTATCTCCCAGTGCCGCAAATCTCTCAACGAGATGGCGGAGCAATGTGGGACATTTGCCTCTCATGGGTTTCCGGGTCATCAAGATATATTTGGTAATTGCGAAGCAGATAGATTGGCCAGAGAAGGCACAAATTCCGTTATTCCTCCTGGGAGGAATTCGACTGAAATTCCCATGGCCTCTCTGAAACTGCGAGTGAAAGAAGAAATAATAAGAATAGCAGAGACTAGATGAACCACAAACCCAAAATGTAATATCTCGAGAGTTATGTTACGTGGCCAGAGTATAGCACCAAACGAACAGCCCAGCTCATGCGCCATAATAGACAGACCCTATCCGTGATGGTGGCGCGCTCACGGGACATTGCCTGGTGGGAAGACATGCCGTCCGACTAGGGTTAGCCTCAAATGACTTCTTTAGGAGCTGTAGAAACGAGGAAGAGGAGAAGACAGTAGAACATTTTCTCTGTCACTGCCCAGCCCTTGGGAGATTAAGGTTTACCCCCACTTGGTAGGCCGTTTCTTAATAGTCTGGCGGAGATTGCATCAGTCAAGATTGGTGCAGGTAGCCGCCTTCATAAGGAAGTCGAGCTGGTTCAGTAGGAGGATAATAGAAATCATATGGTATCACAATGGGCTTTTTGGCCTAGGTGACGTCGCAGTATTCGTGGCGGCCATTTTAACATAACCTAACCTAAGTATGGGTTACTTTTTTCCGGGTAGGCGTTTCTGATCAAAGACATTTTTTTTTTAAATGACTCACACCTATTGTCAAATCTTAAGGTGCTGTGCCACTTTTTTCTGAATTTGGAATGACGTTGTGGAACCAAAGATATTATCCCAACGAAATTAAATTGTTCAAAGTTAATATTGATCACAGATACAACCTTTTTCCACTTCGGCCGAAGTCGAATGCAAAAAAGTTGGTTCTTTCAACCCAGCCCATTGTGCAACGCAATTAGCCGTAGTCGTCTGTAAACATGCATTTTTGATGATTGTCATTGTAGGCGTCTTTGCAGAATTATGCAAAAACAAAATATATTTAACTCTCTCCAAAAAAAAAAAAACGTATTCTAAATAGTTTTTTTCTATTTTTTATTTTTTTTGTCAAAAATATTGCATATTTATCAATCTTTTAAGTTAACAGCTTAACAGATGTCGCAGGATATTATTGCTTCAATGAACGACAGCGGAAATGAAACCATAAAATGGTTGCAAAAAAAAAAAAAACACTACGAACAAACAAACAACAAATGAAAGAAGGCCTTAAATTAAAAACCAATTAGCAACAGCTGTGTTCTGACTAACCATGACGACCATCATGGTCTGGCTTTGTGCTTTCGTAATTCGTCTAATTCGCAATTTGTAATTCTAAAATTCGTTTTCTGTTTCGCTTCATCTCTCACTAATAATATGTGTGTGTGTTTGTGTGTGTGTGTGTGTGCGATTATCTTCGCTTTTTGTGGTCATTTCGACACTTTTTTTTTTGTTTGTTTGTCTGAGTTTCGGTTTTCAGCTTTAGAATGTGACAACATTTACACTATTGTATTTCGAAATAGCAAACAGTGAGTACTGACAAAAAAAAAAAACGAGAAAATGAAAGAGGGCATTAGACTGAATAAGTTAGTTTAATTGATTGAACATGCACTTGGGTGTACATCTCGTACATTTGCAGCTTGCTACACGGCATTCATTCGTTCATTTGTTCATTTATTCTTTGTCATCAGTTTTACTCACACCGCGCTCAAATTTACACAATAAAGCTGAATGTTTTCACTACAATTTGTAATCGGTCTTGCAGGTGCGCATTTGAGAAATGTATCACTGGCACGAAACATCACTGTTTTTCAGATTTAATTTTGTTTGGTTCTCAATTCTCAATATGCAAAGAAAATGATTAAGGATTCAAGTGTTGTGTTGTTTTTGCTTTCAAGGTGTGCTCTGGTAATCGATGGCCATGGTCATCGATGAATATTTGGAATTCGATTAAATTAAGTCATCAGCCTTTTTTGTTTGGCAGTCATCGAGGGTAAAGTTTTTTAAAAGGAATGCATTCAAAACTTGCGAAGCAGTGTGCATGTGGTGCATGTTTGAGCAAACTCCTTCTGTTCTTTTATGTTGCACATGGAGCACATTTCATTTGCATTTTCCGGCTAAGCGGAATAGTATATAATGGTAGTAAGTCCGGCAATGTTTTGAAAGTTATACATAAATCTCGTGATGCGCGATGCGGAAATAATTCAGATGTGATTAACAAAAATTTTAGCAAGGCATTCGATTGTGTAAACCATCATTTATTGCTTCACAAACTAAGGTGCCTCGGTTCTCTATCGAATTTATTAAGTTGGATTTCATCGAATCTTGAATTGCGCACACAATGTGTATTTTTGACTCTTGTACTATATATAAAAAAGAATTGAACTTCTTTCTGGTGCCTCAGGGTAGTCACTTTGGACTACTTCTGTTTATACATTTCATAAATGATCTTCCGGATATTGTATCTAACAGTCATACGTTAATGTATGCTAATGATGTCAAACTGTGTTTGAGCTACAATGGTCCTGCTGGCCATGATTTATTGGAAAGTGATCTAAATGAACTTTATCGCTGGTGTCAACGCAACGGCTTAGTGTCTTACTGTACCAAGTGTAAAGTTGTGTCGTTTGCTCGTAGAACACCTTTTATACTCTGTACCCAAAGGGTATATTAAGTTTGTGCGAATGTATTTAACAGACAGAAGGAGGCAAAGATAAACTCTATAAAGTATATATATTTTTGATTAACATTGGAAGGGAGTCGAACTAGCTATGTCTGTCTGTCCGTCAGTCCGTCCATCCGTCTGTCCTGCTGTCTGCCGTATGAGAGAGATTATCTCGGAGACTATAAGAGATAGGGCCACCATATTTGAAACTTTGACTCTCCTGAGTCGTCAAGTGTTCACTTGCAAACGATTTTTCTCTAGACCCATTTTAAGGAGTACCCCCATACAAATATACCCCCAAAAATTTTAGGTTTTTGCATAAAAACGTCATTGTTTTTTATTGTAGGAAGTTCAAACTTAGTATAAATTATGTCTATGATAGTCCCAATAAAATATCCCAATAGGGGTAGGACCACCAAATTTTTAGGTATAGCCCACATACAGATTTACCCCATTTTTCAAGTTTTTGTTTGAAAATCCAATACAATAAGGTATATACAAAGATAGGACTTAACTTACTTTACATAAAGATTGTGTACAGGGTATCATCCGTACATCACGAAGTTATTATTTACATCTTTAGTCCGCCCAATACTGGAATATGCCTCCTATATTTTTAGTCCCCAATATATGGTCTAGCAAGCACAGTTAGTTAGAAAAATATATTAGGTGTTTTATTCATTCAGAAACTTATATCTGGGGAGATCTATTCACCTTATTTTTACAGCTGTTGAGCTTTTCTGTTCCAAATAGGTTTACGAGAAATTATTCAGTGTTCTACCTACAGACTTGTAAGACCAATTATGCATGTAACGATCCGTTTCACCCTTTTTTGTTCCCTTTATAATAGATATTATAATTTAAATCTAGTCTCTCCAGGCCTCCCACTACAACTTGTGCATAAAGCTTTGAAAGATAATAATGTGTAATATTAATTTTTATATGTCTGTGGCTAAGTTATCAAATAAATAAATATAAAAAAATAAAAAAAATAAAAAAAAACTAGGAAAAATATTAACATCGGTGGAACCGAAGCTCGACTACCAGCCACACAAAACTTTTATTAGTTCATGTATGATCATCAAATTAAAAGCATATTTATAAAATTTTTAGGTTTAAATGAAGATATAACAATACTTTTCTTGAAAAAATAAAAAAAAATTGAAGGTATGTTTGTATGGGGTCTGTATATTATAGTGGCCCGATCCTTGTCATATGGGTAGTATATTCAAAGGAAAACAGTAGGATTTAAATATTCATAAATAAGAACTTTTTTCTAACAAAAACACAAAAATGGGAGGTATACAGTATTTGTATGGGGACTATAACTGGCACCTTAGATTTGATATTGGATGATATTAAAAGTGTTTTTACCTAATTTGGAGTCAAAATATTACTAAAAAATAACAAATTTCATATAAAAATTCGAAAAAGGGCGGTAAGTTTGTATGGGGAATATACCTAAAAATTTGGAGTGAATATATGCATTAATAATAAATATTTTCATACAAAAAAATCGAAAGAAAAAAAAAAAGGGTGCCTAAAAATGGGTCTGGCACTTTCATATTCACACTTGACCTGGTCGTTGCCGAGAAAAGCTTAAGTTTCAAATTTCAGCTAAGTATCTCCAATAGTCTCCGAGTAAATCGCGTTGAAATAAACAAAAGCATTTATCTCGCGCATCCAAAGCGAGATAAATATATTCGTATCGATCGACGTGACCCTGGGCGCATAAAAAACAAAGTAAACATTGACAGCGCTAGCGGATCAGTTTGCCATCTGTACCGGAAAGACACAGCCTCCGAATCGGAAACCATAAATTTATATGGTCAGGGTCGGGGACGAATACGACTAAAAAAACCTTTACTGGACAACAATGCCAGCTTAAATAAGGGGATTCTAGTATGCGACAACAATAATTTATTCAAAGTTGAAGGTGGCCTCATGGTGAATTTAATTAGTGGATACGGCCGTGGCATCATTAGAACGCCGAATAAGTAAATTTTTGAGGCTACAATCGTTAGATTCCTCTTATCTTCCTCTTATTCTTATGACGCATGCTTTTGAGCCATTTATCAGGATCGGCATTTTCGGTGTCTTGTAGAGTTTAATTTATAATAATAATATAATAATATAATATAATATTTCCCAGACTGTCCAAATCGTGTTGATGTTCTGTGAAACAGAACACCGCTACTCCCATTTGACAGGATAGCAACGGTGACTGCGCGTTGATTTTTGCCGTTTATGTCAATGACATCAATATATGCGAGCAAGATAGTTCCTTTATAGAAAATATTGCTCGTCAGATCAACGTCTGCGCATAGGCGAAAAAGTCGCACAACAACGCATTGCCCTGTTTGAAGTCTGTCTTGGTATTAATGGGGTCGGTCGGAGAAATTATTACCGACCCTGTCAACGTTTTGGATGTTTAATTCCATTTTTTCTTTTATTTTATTTCAGCAACGACAACGTTTATTAACTAAATGCAAAGGAAGAAACAGGAAATAAAAGGAAGAAGGCACAAAAATTTTAGACATATGTGTGCCATCATACAAATATACCCTATTTTTAAAGATTTTTTATAAAATTTCAATAAAGTTAGGTATAATATTGCGATAGTACTTAACTTAAGGTACATATAGATTGCGTACAGGGTATCTTGCAGTCGAGCATACTCGACTTCAGCGTTCATTCTTGTTAAATATAGTTCTAGTACAAACCTATAATTCATTTTTTTTTTTTTTTTTTATAAAAATGACAACGGAATAGTTGAGAACTCGGACTGGAAAAATGCATTGTGCTACTTTATGGTCTCTATTTAATTTCCTAAATTGTTCTGTAATTCAAGTATTGTATTAGGTTGTACAAATGGCTGCTCACTTTATCTGTTGGCCTGGCACCTAGAAGTAGGCATGATACCCCTTTTAAAGTATGCGTATTCTTGATCAGCATTGAAGAGAAATTTGGTATAGCTATGTCTGTCTGTGCGTCCTGCTGTCTGTTGTATGAAAACGATTTATCTTGAAGGCTATAAGAGATAGAGCCGTCCTGTTCGAAACTATGAATACGGATAATTTTGATTAAAAAAAGGTTTGAGGTGAAATGGCTATGTAAAAGAGAAAGAGAATGGCTATGTAAAAAAATAAGAAAAAACGTTAACTTCGGAAGATCTGAAGCTCAAATACCCGCCACACAAAACTTTTATTAGTTCATGTATGGTCATCATTGACGTAGAATATATTCCTCATTTAAGCTTAAAATGTAGATATAACAATTATTTCTTGAAAAGATACTAAATCTAGAAAGGGAGTTTGAATGGGTATGTCTTCTTTAGTGCCTCGATCCTTTTTTTCTTGGTCACTTTTCTGACATTTCCGTCGCTAAAAAAGAGGATTTTTCAATGTTCAACAAGGCATTCCAATGCATTCGAGTGTCGAGAGCTAATAGGTAGCCAAGACGGGGCCGATGGTGGATTTTAGTCCCATCTCATGCTGCTGCAGTTATGCGTAGTTTACGGCATTTTGTTAGTGCAAAGAAAAAAAAAAAAACAAAAAAGAAAAAAGGAAAATTACAGGGAAGACACAGAGTATCCAAATAAAATTAATGTAACTAGAAAGAAAAAGGCAACATTTTCCATAAAAATTAAGTAAAATTGCATTTCTCTGAAACCAGCTCAAGTGATCGTTAAACTTAAACACTTGCGAATGTACTACATCAATTTAAGAATACTGAAGTGGAGTCTAGAGTGATATATATGTATGACTGTACATATATGTCTACACCATAAACTAACATGAAGAGCCCTACAAGAGTGAGATAATCTATCTATCCTCTATTTATATTTATAAAAATGAAAAGGTGTGCATTTACAACGTTAAAACTGGAGAATGACTCGACTGATTTGAACTTTTTTTTTTTGTTTTGTTTGGAAAATTTTGAGCAATTTTTTTTTTTTTTTTTTTTACAGGTGAGCACTTAGTCGGGATTTTAGAAAATTTTGACCCGGAGACTAATGAGAGCATTAAAAAAAAAAGACATACATTTGAATTGAATAGACGTAGAGACTTGAAACTGGGATCATTTGAATGATGGTTAGTCGTATTTAGGGGATTTTCAAAATTTAAACTCAATTTTTTTGAACAGTACGACTTGTGTTCAAAAAGTATCGCATATTTTATGTTTTTTTTTAATTATTTATTCATGAATATCTATTTTGTCCCCTTTAAAGTAATCCCCTCCCGATAAAATACACCTATCCCAACGTTTTTCCAATCATCGAAACATGCCAAATAGTCCCTTTCCGGTATAGCCATCAGCGCCTTCTTCCATTTAGCTTTTATCTCCTCAATCGACTCGAAACGCGTTCCCCGGAGTGGTCTCTTGAGTTTTGGGAATAGCCAGAAGTAACACGGTGCCAAATCAAGCGAATACGGTGGTTGCGGAACGATATTGGTTGGATTTTTGGCAAAAAAGTCACGAAAAATCAGTGCAGTTTTTAAAAAAAATTCATCATTTTTGGTACCAATCGAGACTTGACACGTTTGAGGCCCAAAACATCCTTCAAAATGGTATTAATTGATCCTTTCGATACGTCATTTTCATCAGCAATGTCTCTCATAGTTAATCGACGGTGTGCAAGAACTAATTCTTTTACTTTTGGATGTGAGCATCGTCCGTTGAGGTCGATGATCGACCAGGGCGCTCTTCGTCTTCAATACGTTCGCAACCTTCTTTCAACAATTTATACCAATCAAATGTTGTTGATTTTGGTAGAGCTCGGTCCCCATAAGCCTTCTTCAACATTTTTATTCCATTCAGAAAAAAAAATTTGATACCGGATCTTTGATCCATTTTTTTGAATAGGTAAAATCGAAGACGATCCAAAACACGTGCAAGCAAAGCAGCTGTCAACAATTAAGTGAACATTTAAAATGGCCGAGCTTGTCGGCATAAGTGAGAGACATGAGTACCAACCTAACGCCACAAAAAAATCGAGATTCGAATATACGTAACCCGCGAAAATTCAAAATTCGCTATCATGTTTGAACACACCTCGTATGTCAACATGTTACCATTTCGTTTACATTGATAATATTTTAATACATATAAAGTCAGCTTTGAAAAGTTAGGTAAAAATTGATAATTGTAGAATCGAAAAATAGTTTTTTCAAAAGCAGTTTCAGACAAAGTTGCATATATTTAATATATATTTTATTTCTATTCACGTTTGAAAAAAAGTCAAGTCGTTTTTCAAAATGCCACTTAAGTAAGGGTAAAAAAAAGACAAGAAAATAAAAATGATAATGGTTTTTGTCTTTTGTTTTATTTTTGCAGAAAAATAGGCGATTACAAACTTGCGATCGAAAAATTTGCTGATGAAGAGTAAGTATTAAGGTTTAATCTCAGTAATCGCAAACACTTTTGTAATTAAATATTTTAATTAAACGACAGAAAGAATACGTCTTTTGTGCGTGAAATGACTATACATCCGGATGGTAGCAGAACCATTACTAATGGAAATGGGACAATCTGTAGTGAAGCGACACTTAATTTACCTCCAATTGAGGAACGTAACTTTTCGAGCATTCCATACTTGTTCGAAGTAACTAGAGAATTGAGTAAAGTTGATGAAGAAGGTTCTTCGCAGCGGATTTCGGACGCCGATATTGAAGAGAATGAAATTAATGAAGAAGAAGATATAGTGGTACGTGGGAATAACGCCGCACGATATGTTTCGCCGTTCGATACAAAACCATTAAAATGTATGCGTAATGGTGTTGTTGTTTCTGGCGACAACGGTGACGGATGACGGATACGGAGAAGGTGCTGCTTCTGGCGACGACGGTGACGGATACGGAGAAGGCGCTAAAGCTACAAAAGATGTATTGCCGAATTCATTACAACCGATTCCGGAAAATATTACAGAATTTTACTGTACACTAGCGCTCGTGTTCGCGTTAATTGTTGCTACATTTATATTCGTTTTTTAGATTAACATTAACATTATCAGTAGTGGAAACGTAACATACATATATGTACTTATTTTCATAGGATCCGTTCAGTAAAGGCACATACAAACAAAAATACTACAAGCTCTTGTTATATAATATTGTAATATGTTTTATTTATTATTTTTTATCGACAAAACTCTTAATTAATTTAAAGAGCATTGCTAAACTTATTCTGGAAGAAACAGTAGAACATGGTACAAGTCTGTTAAAATCAATATGGAATTTTTTTGAAGCCACCATTTGAGCCAATAGAGTCATGTCCTTTTTTTTTATACCTGTTACACTAGTGTAAACAGTTTGTCGGAAAGTTTGTAACGCATTAAAGAAGGCATCGGAGACCCCATAAAGTATATATATTCTTGATCAGCTCGATGAGACGAATCGATATAGTCATGTCCGTCTGTCTGTCCGTCTGTTTGTTGCTGCGCGATTTATTCGCTCAGTTTTAAAGATATTAAGCTGAAATTTTAAACTTAAGCTTTTCTAGGTCCTGTGTACTTTCTATGTTAAAATCAATGTGGCACGCCCACTTTTAGGTATGACCCCCATAAAAGTGCACAGTTTTGAGTTTAAAAAAAAAAAAAAAAAAAACGTTAAAAAATTCCCGATGGAACCGAAGCTTAAATACCCGTCACACGAATCTTTGAAGAAATTGAGTTAGTCTGGGAAAGTGAAAAGTTAAAAAGAAGGGAAGGAAAAAACTTGACGTTTAGATGTGGTTCACATTCAACATCGGCCCTTGAAATTTAACCACCCTTTAGAAGCAAAAAACAAGGAAAAACGTTAACTTCGGTAAAACCGAAGCTCATATACCCGCCATACCTTGACTTAGTTTATTTATAATCATCAGTGACTTAAATAAAATTTGGAGATGGGTTGGCTTAGAGTCTATAGACCGAGACAATCAAAGTTTAGACACAATATCGGAGTAAAATTTTAACCGAAGGACAGAATAATAAATATTTTATTAAAAAAAAATTAGAAAATGGGTGGTGACTTAGTTCCAGGGCTGTATGGTATAGTGGGCTGATCCGTATAATATCGGTAGAGTAAAGATAGGATGATATTAGATATATTTTTAGACAATTTGAAGTGAATACATTCATAAATAATTACTACATACAAAATTTAAAAATCGTGGAAAGTTCTATGGGGCCCATACCTTCAAATGGGCGTGGAGCTTTAGTTTTGACATTGGATGACATAAGAAGTATTTTTACTTAATTTGGAGTGAATACGTTTAATATTTTCATAAAAGAAATCAAAAAAAAAAAAAACGGTTAGTTTGTAAAGGGGGCTTGGGCGTGGCACATTCAACCTGTTAACCAATTTACATGAAGTTGGCTGCGTTTGAAAGGTGAGAACTGTACCTATCTAATATTTTCAACGTTCAATAGATGGCGTTACGTGTTCCATGATTTAAACAAAAAATTCCCTTTGAAATTGAACATACTGTGTATGTTATATTTCACTAATTTCTGGTATAATCCGAGCAAACACTTAAAAAAAAAAAATTGGAAGCTAATTTTGTATCGAATTTACAATGAAAATGAATTCATTAAATTGCTGTATGAGTTTTTTACGGATAATTCGTTTCACATCGTGATGCGCCGCAGAAACTTTAACGTTTTCATTGCGCTATTCCAATTTAGTGAATCACCGTCAACGATTTCCGCATGTTGTGCATTCATTGCTGCTGATGCTGCTGTTACGCTGCTGCTGGAGGGCGAATTAAGAAAAACAAAATTGCACCAGAAGCACAAGTAAGAAGGTATATGGGAATACTAAACATGAGTTGAACTTTCACCTCAAAATATGAACGCTTTTGAAATTTTCGCTCGAACTAAATTGTTACCAGGCTGCGTCGTTTGTTGTTTTGCTTGTTGCAGATGAATCTCATTATGAATCCGCTTTGAATGCTCCGTTTGTGCATGTTACTCCGTCTAAAGATGTAAGTTATAACTTTTGTTGCCATTGTTGCAGTTTTACAGCTACAGTGCATTTAAAAATTGTAGTACCTTTGTGTATAGAGAATTAAAAATAATTTAAAACTGAGAAAACAACACACAACTCAGTTGTACCAGTTTATAGCCATGCACATTCATTCATGACTTCTGATGATAAAACATTTGCCTTATGTCGGCATTTTTCATTACTTTTTTAAGCCACATTTGTATTTTGGCTTTGAACTGTCCATTTTTGACAGGGAATATAGAGTTTTTATCCATACAAGCTATAAATGGAGCAGCCTACAGTCGGATCGAAAACATGGCCATCTTGATACGAGTTCTCATATTGTACACTGTCCGATTAGAAGGTACAATGTCCAACTAGAAGAAGTGTTTCAATACTTTTGTTGAGTCGTAGAAACGAGGAAGAGAAAGAGAGATTTGAGCATATTCTCTGTTATTGTCCGGCACTGGGCAGAAGACTTGCCATCATTCGAAAATTGCTATTAGCCAAAATATTTTTAAAGGCAAAACTGATGTCTTGGATCTACTTCTTGAACTTGGCAAGCAAGAAAGTAATAAATGCTTTATGCACTTCAAAAGAAGTGCACCTCTACTCGACTCCCAGCCATCAAGGCAAATAAACGAGATGGCGGATAAGCTAGGAAAAGAAGGTGTTGATTTGATTTAAAGGGGAAATACTATATTTACGAATCTAACTAAGGATACAGTACAGCAGTCTAGAGAAGATTGCCTCGAATGAACTTGTCTGGCGGCTGTCCATGCTAAAAAGCTAGGAATAAACAATAAGGACGATTGCAGAAAATGCAAGGAGCACTAAATCTGCGACTGCCCAGCTATCGCCAATATAAGACTGAAATGCCTTAGAGGCATCACTGGAAGATGCGGCCAGATTGAAGCCTAGTCAGATTCTAACTTTAGCCAAATACGGAAGAATATGATAGGAATAGGGGTAGTGATGGAGGAGGGAGGAGGAATTAAAAGTTTATGTGTTTGGCAAATCCAGGGGATGTAGCCTCTTTAGTCGCCGAGTCGTTGTACTGTTATCCAGCAGGTTTAAGGCCAGAGGGTTGACATGGTTGTCCAGTCTATCTAGACATGCCTTAGTGAGCCTAGCCACCTCCTGGCTTATGAGAGGGACTTCTAGTTCCTGGTGGATTTCTGCATTTGTATGATATGGGTGCGCCTCAGAAATAATGCGCAGAACCTTGTTTTGGAAGACTTGGATTCTTTCCCTGTTGTTTCTCTTTGCAGTGCCCCAGAGTGCTATGCCATACGTCCACATAGGTTTAAGTATGGCTTTGTAAAGGAGGAGTTTGACCCTTAGTTTAATGGTGGACCTTCTATCTAGCAGCCACAGATGCTTGCGCAACCTCTCGTTCAACTGGGAACGTTTTTGTGAGAGATGACTACTCCAAGTTAAGCGCCTATCCAATACTAGGCCTAAGTACTTTGCAGTGACGCTGCTGGGTATGGCAACGCCATCCAGACTGACGGCAGGGCAGTCTCCTCTTCTCAGGGCAAACGTAATGTGTGTGGATTTGTCTGCGTTGACATCGATATTCCAGCGTCTTAGCCATATGTTTAGGCGGTCAAGCTGAGTTTGGATTATGTTGGACGCCACGAGTGGGGTGTGTTAAATAATCGGCCATATTACCCTGATTTGAAGACTCCATTTTGTTACCAAAATTGAAGTTAAAAGGATGATTATTTTGATGACATTCCGTTTTTATTTAGAATCACATCTGAATCAAATTTGAGACACATGCTATGGATACAAATTGTATTGCAGAAATACAGTTCAAAAACATGAAGCCTCTCGTACAGACGGACTGTCGCATTAAAATAAAAAAGGCTACCAAATGAACACTGAGCGCCTCCTCATGGATAGTATCTAAATTGTTTTTGAAAATTTCTAAATCTTTCTTAAACGTACTGTACATCTCTATATTCTGTATGTGTGTCTGTATGTGGCTGTATGTGTGTATATTGATGTACAATACGATACAACGACTAACTGTAACGACGACAGGTGGAGTATGCTGCTGGCTTAAGAGATGTATAGCTTCCGCTACCGGTAAACAGACAGATGAACGGTCTGTCGAATAGACGAAGCGGACGGACTGTTACATAGAGACGGACGCATTTAACGACGAACAACAACAACAACAATATCTACAAAAACAACAACAAAAACCAGAAATGCATTGGCAACAACAACAAGAACAGCAAGAAGAGCACCAAATGAAAGCAAAGAGGAAAACTGTGCGCCTAGAATTATGCAGCATTTTCTGCAACTACTTTACCAATGCAATTTACTGCATTTTGTTTGTAGTTATGAACGAAGGCATGAATGAATGAACGATTGAACGAATGATGGATGGATATGTAAGGCGAATGCACTCGTTACCTCTCGCTTTTATTCTAATCCTTAAGGCTTTTGTTGTTGTTGTTGTTGTTGGTGGTGTTTGTGCAAAGTCAACGCCTGCGTCAGCGTCAGTTGCTGTGAAAATTATTATTACGCTATCAGTTTTTGTTTGCTCGAGGGAAATATAAAGTTGAAAAGAAAAAAAAAAATTACATGCAACATTTTATGACAAAAAAAAAAAAAAAAATTGTAACAAAAACCTTACAAACAAATAGAAAAAATGCTTAAAATAAATTGATGTACAAAAACAATTTGTAATTTTTTTCAAACAAAGTGTGACTGAGCTCTCCGCGAATTATCTCTCGATTCCCCACTCAACAATCGGTAGAGGGTAGAAGTCCCGTAAACTATATGTGGACAGTTAAACCCGATACCCATCCGAAAACTAAAGTTCTTCGGCTCAGCTACAAGTAACGGTTCTCCGATAGTATTCTTGAACAATCAAGATACCTAAGAAAAGTTCCAGCTCGACCATATCACCAGCTAGCAGAGCAATCTAGCAGACAGTACTCAAAAGTCAAAAAGAAAAATATGCAAGCCTGGCAATTTTAGTATCTCAAAAAAAAAAAAGAAAAAACGTTAACTTCGGTAGAACCAGAAAAGCTCAAATACCCGCCAACAAAATTTGTATGATCATCAGTGACGCATAATATTTTCCGCAAATAGGTTAGTGGGACATCTCGGGGCTAATAAGAGGGGTAAGTATATATGAAAAATATTTTACATAACAAAACAAAAGTTCATGAAAAAAAAGAAAAGTAGAAGGCTGTTTAGGGTCTGTAAGTTATAGGACCCCTGCCATACCCATCTAAGGCGTGCCATCCTACAAGGGGCATTTTTATTTTGATTTGGATGCACATAGGAAGTGTTTTTAATCAATTCATGCTAAATACATTCCTAAATAATAACTATTTTCATAAAAATCGAAAAAAAGTGGTAAAATTCGTATGGGGGCTTTACCAGGAAATGGGCGTGGAGCCTTGATTTTAACATTAGATGACTTTAGAAGTGTTTTCACCTTATTTGAATTGAATTCCTTCATAAATCAATACTATTTTCATATAAAAAAACTAAACAAAAAGCTGTAAGTTTGTATGGGGGGGGCGGCATACAAAAATGGGCGTGGCACCTTGGCTTTAACATACAAAGTAGTCGTTCCCGAGAAAACCTTAAGTTTCAAATTTCAGCTCCAATATCTTAACTATCTTCACCAAAAAAGATGCGAAGAAATAAACAGACAGACAGACAGACAGACAGACGGACAGACAGACGGACATGGCTAGATCGATTCGTCTCGTCGAGCTGATCAGAATATATATACTTTATGTGGTCTCCGATGCCTCCTTTAATGCGTTACAAACTTTCCGACAAACTGAATATACCCTTCACCTATGTGGGTGGCGGGTAATAAAAAATCAAAAATATATCCGTGAAGCAGGTCATCACAACATAGACAAAGGGACTAGTCTCTCGAAACAAAAGTCTTCGTCACCAACGTTGACACAAAATTCAACATTACTCGCCAATAGGGGAATTCATGGAAATGAGCTGATTTAGCTCATCCCTAACAGTAAGCGTGACTCAACAAAATCATTCCAAGAAAAGATCGGATAGATATGTTGATATGGGAGAAACTCATTAAAACATGCATCTAACATACAAGGACATTTTCATATCAACTTCATCCACTAGTGAAGCGAATTCTGTAATCCCAGGGTAAATCAGTGTGCGATTTAACTGACGGTAATTTCTTTAAAGTCCCATTTGACTGAACGGATAAGCTAGATGTACAACTAGTCTAGTGTGGCGTGACGGTTTGGCCAGTTGACATTATGTATGTTCTATAGCTCTTCTCCAATTCTCTCAATCCAGCATACCCTGCAAAAAAATCGAAACCACAATAAAGGTACAATGTCTGATTCATATATAGTATCAAAATCTAGCACACAAGTCTGCAAGGTCAAATGCAGAAGCATAATTGCTTACCAGCAATGGAAATAGAAAAAATAGGACATTAATCGTCAGTGCGAGAGAGAAGAGGATAAATATTTTAATCATGACCAGCGCTGCAAGAATTTATTTACAAAACTAATAAAAACACAGGAATAGACAGTGTAAAAGAAAACGACAAAGAATCGAGCAAGGAATGCGATAACAACGGCAATCAACATATACAGGACATAAAACTACCAGGAAACATGAAATAACGAACGCACAATGATTTCAAAACTGTAAAATAGAGTATAAAAGGTAAAAAAATCCTATATTAGTCAATAATGGGCCCCAGGTCCAAATAATGGATGCTTCATCTCGTCTTAATACTCACCTTTACAGTAAAATAAATGTACAATGAAAAAAAAAAATGGTAAGAAATCCATTATGGCGCCAAATAGCCCCAAGCCCGAACTTTTGGAATCCTCACGAACATGTGAACAATATTTTTTTACCATTTTTCAGATGTCCGAATCAAGCCCTATTCGCCAGAGGTCAATATTTTCATAAATCGGATCTTAGTAAACAAGGAAAAACTTTTAACTTCGGTGCAACCGAAGCTGAAATACCCGTTACACAACACTTTTAATACTTTAAATGTTCACCAGATGCTTAGATTAAATTTCACGATGAATTTGGTCAAATTTTGTATGGAGGCTTTATGTTATATTAGCCCGATCCTTACTATCGATAGTTTTACTTACCAAATTTTAATTGAATTCATTCAGAAAAAATATAAATGATTTCATAAAAAAAAATTAAAATGGGTGGATAGTTTGTATGGGGGGCTATATCTTAAAATGGGCGTGACACCTTGGATTTAACATTGGATGACGTAAGAAGTATTTACCCAATTTATAGTGAATATATTCATAAATAATACGTATTTTCATAAGAAAATCGAAAAAAGTGGTAAGTTTGTATGGGGGCTATACCTAAAAATGGGCGTGGCTCTCCCACTCTCGAACTTAACCTAGTCGTTGCCGAGAAAAGCTTAAGCTTAAAATTTCAATTTCAATATCTTTAAAACTACGCGAATGAATCGCATAGCAACAGAAAGAACAGACAGACAGACACACATTGCTAAATCGATTCGTCTCATCGATCTTATCAATAATATACAGGGTCCGCCACGTAACTTTTTTTTTTTGCAATAAAAACAAAACGGTTCATCCGATCATCAAATTTATTTTTTTCATATTAAAGTACAATCCTTCCGGTTACTTATGGAATATAAGTTCGTTCAAATGGCTGCCTCGGCTGGCCTTGCAGTACGCCATTCGGTCGACCCAATTTTGAGGGACATTTCCGATTGTTTGCGGCCGTATTTCGGCAATGGCGACGCGAATGTTGTCCTTCAAAGCTTGAATTGTCGCTGGCTTGTCCACATAACACTTGTCTTTGACGGCGCCCCACAAATAATAATCCAACGGTGTCAAATCACAGCTCCGAGACGGCCAAACGACATCAGAATTTCGGCTGATAATTCGGTCTCCGAAAACAGTGCGCACAAGATCGATCGTAACGCGTTCCTCAATCGTATACACAACCATTTTCGTTCAGCGGAAGAATAAAACTAACTTTCTGTACAATCAGATGTGACATCAGTGTTGCCACACTCGAAATAACCACTAGTTCAAAAAAAAATGTTAGATGGCGGACCCTGTATATATGCTTTATGGGGTCTCCATATAAAAAAAATAAATAAAAATTTTTTAATTTTACAATTTGCAAAAATAAGTCATTTACAATTTTACAAACGAACTTGTATGCAAAACAGGCAAGCCTGCTCGTCAGTATCAATTGGAAGCAATCTTCAAATAATAATTTTCCCATACTGTGAGCATTTTGCTTTAAGAAATAGCTGTATAAACATATTGTGTATTATAAACTCTCCAACGGTAACACAACCGATGATATGCCATCAGTCGAAAAATTTTTCCGCTGGGTAATAAAACCTAGTAAACGAACAAATATGTAGC
Organism: Leucophenga varia; assembly: GCA_018903435.1. Classification (NCBI taxonomy): domain Eukaryota; kingdom Metazoa; phylum Arthropoda; class Insecta; order Diptera; family Drosophilidae; genus Leucophenga; species Leucophenga varia. Next base: position 21,206 of record JAEIFJ010000044.1, on the reverse strand, counting down.
AACAATTAATGCGAACACGAGCGCTAGTGTACAGTAAAATTCTGTAATATTTTCCGGAATCGGTTGTAATGAATTCGGCAATTCATCTTTTGTAGTTTTAGCGCCTTCTCCGTATCCGACACCGTCACCGTCGTCGCCAGAAGCAGCACCTTCTCCGTATCCGTCACCGTCACCGTCGTCGCCAGAAAGAACAACACCATTACGCATACATTTTAATGGTTTTGGATCGAACGGCGAAACATATCGTGCGGCATTATTTACATGAACCACCATGTCTTCTTCTTCTTCATTAATTTCATTTTCTTCAATATCGGCGTCAGAAATCCGCGGCGAAGTACCTTCTTCATAACCGTTATTCAATTCTCTAGTCACTTCGAGCAAGTATGGAATGCTCGAATAGGCACGTTCCTCAATTGGAGGTAAAAAAAAGTTGCGCTTCACTACAAATTGTCCTATTTCCATTAGTAATGGTTCTGCTACCATCCGGATGTATAATCATTTCACGCACAAAAGACGTATTCTTTCTGTCGTTTAATTAAAATATTTAATTACAAAAGTGTTTACGATTAATGAGATTAAAAATTAATACTTACTCTTCATCTGCAAATTTTTCGATCGCAAGTTTGTAATCGCCTATTTTTCTGCAAAAAAAAAAACAAAAGATAGAAAACCATTATTATTTTTATTTTCTTGTCTTTTTTTTTACCCTTACTTAAGTGGCATTTTGAAAAACGATTTGACTATTTTTCAAACGTGAAAAGAAATAAAATATAATTTTGTCTGAAACTGTCTTGATAAATATTATTTCTAAAATAATCAATTTTTACCCAATTTTTCAAAGCTGACTTTATATGTATTAAAATATTAGCAATGTAAGCGAAATGTTAACATGTTGACATATTATGTTCGGGAGTTTTAGGAGATTTTAAATTTAAAAACTGTGTTTTGAAGATATCTTCTAAACGGTTCTTAAGAAAAAATTTGTAAAATTTACGCCCCAAAATACATGGAAATAGGTGGGTTTGAAAGAGTCCCACGAGATGTTGAAAATATTTGTAAACTAGTGCAATGACTTATTAATAAATATTGCAACATAAATGCTCCCTCCATAATGATCAATTTTCCAAACGGCTTTTTGGAAACATCTGACTTCTAGTGAAACTCTTCTATGGTTATATAGTAAGTGTCCTCACAGTTTATAGAAATTGCCCTCAAGCAGGTAGTAATCAAAAATATATAGTTTTATACTCTTTTGGTTCTACTTACGTTTTAAATATCGTCTTTGTGGCAACCCTGCCATACGAATAATGCTTGTCGTTTACAAAGTGGCAGCTCGACACGGAGTTAATGACTGACAGCCGATGCTGAGAAAATTACATCAGAAGTCAAGAAAAATGCTAAACTTTTACACCTGGATGGACCTCAACTAAAAGAGATTATATATGCAATATCCCTGGAGCGTTAGTTGAGTATGATGCCGCAGCGAAGAAGGATGTTTATAAGATTCTTGTTGGCAAGCTCGTCGAATACTTTGCACCGACTAGAAATTCCGTTATTGAAAGGCACCTTTTTCGAAATTTGTCTCCAGTAGAAGGAGAATCGTTTGGCAGATATTTAATTCGGTTAAGACAACAGCTGGCAAAATGTTCATATGGGACAACAAAAACTGAAATTAAAGAAATCTGTCTTGTCGATAAAATAATTGATTCGTGGGCCCCAATTGGCCTGAAGAAGAGGTTTCTGGAGATAGAGCAAAAGTTGGATGAAATAGTTAATGCCTGTAAAGTTTACGAACAAGTAAATGAAAATTCTCAAGGCATGCTGGGTAACGATGTACCCGAAGCCGTTAACAAAATATCTGTAAGGAGCGTTTGGTGCAAAACTCATTGAAATCTTGCGTAAGATGTGGGTATGGCGATTACAATTCTAAAAGTTCTAAATGCCCGGCACGTGATAAACGATGTAAGCGCTGCAACTTATTTAGGCATTTTGCTAAATAATGCAAAACTAGAAATTTTTTCCAAAGAGAACAAAACGTTAACTTCGGTGGAACCAAAGCTGATATACCCGTTACACAACACTATTAATAGTTTATGTGTTCACCAGGTGCTTGGATAAAATATCACGATGAATTTGGTCTAATTTTTGTATGGAGGCTTTATGTTACATTAACCCGATCCTTACCATATCGATAGTGTACACTTAGGTGGAGGTTGGCATTGATTTTATCAAATTTTAATTGGATTCATTTAGAAATAATATATATACAAAACTCGAAAATGGGCGGTAAGTTTGTATGGAGGCTTTACCTAAAAATGGGCGTGGCGCCTAGATTTGACATTGAATGACATAAGAAGTGTTCTTACCCTATTTGGAGTGAATATGTTCATAAAGAATACGTATTTTTATACAAAAAATCGAAAAAAGTGGTAAGTTTGTATGGGGGCTATATCTGAAAATGGGTGTGGCACCTTGGCTCCTGACATACAAACTAAATAATAGCACAAAAAGCTTAAGTTTCAAATTTCAGGTCAATATCTATAAAACTTTCCGATTAAAACGCATCGCAACAGACGGACAGACAGACAGACATGGCTAAATCGATTCGTATCATCGAGCTGATCAATAATATATATACTTTATGGGGTCTGCGTTTCAAACTTTCGGACAAACTAAATATACCCGTTTATACTATGTGTAACGGGTGTAAAAACACCAAGAGGTAATTGCTACGTTTCACATAATCGAAAAGAGTAGCCGATCCCTGTTTGGGAAGAATTCAGCAACCCAACTCAATGTTCTAAAGATTGGCTTAGAAGCATGTCGAATTGAAAGTTTTCAACCGTATTTGTCACATTGTCTCTTGCGTTGTACCAAAAGCGATACTTATCCCGGAAATAGCAAAAACAGGCGCTGTTGACGGTTAGAGCACATATTAAAAGCGATAACTGGAAAACTGAGACCTCTATCATCAGTGGGTACTATTTTGTTGCGAGTTACCAGAATTGTTATCCCGGAGGCGTTGCGAGAAAGGCTTCTTCAGCTTGCACATGAAGGCCACCTAGGGCCAAAGTGTGGTGGCCTGGGCTGGACAGGGATGTTGAGCGGCATGTGAAAGCGTGTAGAAGCTTTTTACTTGTGTCGAATCCAGTACGCCCTCCTCCGATGCAGCGGCATGTTTTTCCGAACGGGCCTTGGCCATTTGTGGCGACTGATCTATTGATCTATTAACTTCAAAATTTGATGTTACGAAGTATGATGTCGTCGACAGAAATGGAAACGAAGTGAAGCTTCTTGGAAACGTAAGCCATTGTAAAAAGATATTTTCCGTACAGCCGCCGACTGACAATGCCAGGGTGAATGAAAATGAGTCAACGTTTCAACCGGGTAATCTCCGCCCAACATCTCCAGCGGTACCAGATCAGTTGCACCTAATGCCGAGTGTCTATCTCAAGAACCAACGAGTCACTAGGACAGACATTCTAAAAAAAAGGGGAGAGATGAGGCAACCCTGCCATAAGAATTATGATTGACGTTCACAGAGTGGCAGCTCTACACGGAGTTGATGACTAACAGCCGATGCGAGCGGAATTACGTCAGAAAAAAATATTAGATTTCAATAAAAGTGTAATCAAGTGAAACACATAATATATAAAGAACCCAAATAATTAGCGTTGTTACAGTCTTAAAAAGGACGAGTCATATGCTGGTAGTGGTGGTAGAATTGAAGGTACATCATTTACATTCACAGTCTCAGAAGGCATTAACGCTGTGGGTGATGGAGGTAAAAGTACATTATTTTCCATAACAGACTCGCTGGTTGTTATTGGTTCTCTCTCGGGCAGCAAAGCAGGGATTGGTGCAGACGGTTTACAGATCTGAGCCTGCAATTCCTCAATACGTTTATCCTTCAGATCAAGGATCCTTGTCATATGTTCAAGCCTTAGTTTGTAACCATAGATGGGGGCATCCTTTGATTCGTTTTTCCCGTAAAACGTCTTCGTACAATGAGTATATAACCATTTTTTGTGCAACTTTTTCTATAGAGTCACCCACTTGCCGATTAACCATGACGGTTTTCATTAGGTCGCTCGTTCCAAATCAGCTCTAGCCGCTGTTGCTCAGCTCGTTCCTCAGCCAGACGTTTTCTGCGCTCTAACTTGACTATCTCGTGTACCAAAAACTTCAATGGCGCCCCGCTCGGCGTTCGCGATATGAATTATGAGATCCTTTGTCAGCATAAAACCCAACTTCTTCAACACTTTTGTGTTGAACGTGTCCCAGTTTACAATTTTCATCTTCAGACTATTTTGTTTCGGATAATTATTCAATTCGATTACCTTTGGATAATACTCTTTAAGGACTGCGGCCATTGGGTAAACGTCTGAATATTCCCGGCGCATTTTAGTTAAATTAATATTATGCCGTGTAAGCCACTTTTCCACCTCTTCTAGCTGTGCAGCAGATACGTCTTTCATGTATAAAAACATTTTCAATATTTAAACTTTTCAAATATCTAGAATTAAACTCGTTGTTTATGGTGTGAAAATTTATTTACTTATGAACATTTGTCGCATAATAAGCGAAAAGTTCTGGTCACAGCTTACTAAGATTCTATTTAAAAAATTTTAAATATATGGAAAAATTTAAGTGCTTTGATTATTTTATCCAAACATAGTGTGGAGGGTATTTTCATGCTGTCAGAAAGTTTGTAACGCATTAAAAGAGAAATCGTAGACCCTATAAAGTATATATTTTCTTGATCATTTGCTCAGTTTTTAAAATAGTGAGATGAAATTCAAATCTTAAGCTTTTCCCTAGTCCTACGCAGTTAAATTCTTAAAACCAAAGTGCCACGCCGATTTTTAGGCAAACCACCCATACAAACTAACCGCCCATTTTGAAATTTTTGTATGGAAAAAGGTATTATTTATGAATATATTCACTGCAAATTGGGTAAAAACACTTCCTATGTCATCCAATATCAAAAGCCAAGGCGCCACTCGCATTTTTAGGTTTAGCCCCCATACAAACCTAACCCACATTTTCGAGTTGTTGTCTGAAAACATTTAATAATTCTGAATGAATTCAATTAAAATTTGTTAAAATCAAATCAATATTCACCTATGTAAGTGAACACTATCGATATGATAGGAATCGGGCTAATAGAACATAAAGCCTTCATTCAAATTTGTATAAATCCAGCGTGAAATCAAATCTAAGCACCTGGCAATCAGATAAACTATTAGAAGTGTTGTGTGACAGGTATTTCAGCTTCGGTTCCACCGAAGTTATCATTTTCCCTTGTCTAGTTGAGCAAACTATTTTCGAGAAGGTTGCTCTGAGTGGCATTTGTAAATCTTAACCAAAACATATGTTCTCGGCTTTATTATACAAAACAGCCAGACAAAACGAATATATCAGCTTATGCAGCCAACAACGGGGAGGCCGACTTCAGCTTTACCAACGAACAATTGGTCCAGTCAGTATCTTTGCCTTGGCACACTTTCCCTAGTAACGCCTGCAATGAAGACGTTGTCACCGCAGTCACTTAACGTCTTTTTGCTTGCCTTTTTCTCTTAATGCGCGCTTTTCAATCCCAACGAAAAAACGTGGGAATACTTGCAGACTTAAGAGTGGTGTCGATTGCTTAACTAAATGTGACTCTCAGTCTTCAACATTGCCTACGACTGAATCTTTGGTTGTACCATCGGCTTAGCTTGCTTTTTTCCACTAAAAACGTTTTAAAAATTTCATGAAAAAGTGCATTTCTTTTTTATTTTTTGTTTAGTTTTCATAAGTTATGTGTATGCAATATAAAAGAAGCAATGTGAAGCGTTTTGCATATTGTTTGTAGATTTGCATTTAGTGCTGACATTGATTCTTCGTCTTTAGCTCTTTTTACATTGTCTCGCGTTTAGGGTGAACAACCAATTTTACATTCAATATTTCGAATTTTAAAAGATTATTCGCTTCAATAATAAATGGAAAAGGAATCCCGAAAAACGAAAAAAAAACAAAAGAACGTTAACTTCGGAAGCACCGAAGCTCAAATACCCACCACACGAAACTTTATTCATTTTCTTGAAAAAATATCATCGATAGAATATTCATATGATAACAGTAGAAGTGATTTTACACAGATTGGAGTGAATATATCCATAAATAAGAACTATTTTCATACAAAATCTGAAAAATGGGCGCTTGGTTTGTATGGGGGCCATATCAAAAAAATGGGCGTGGCACCTTTCTTTTGAAATTGGATGTCATTAAAGTGCGTTTTTACGCAATTTGTAGTAAATACATTTACAAATAATAACAATTTTCATACCAAAAATCGAAAAAAATGGTAAGTTTGTATGGGGGCTATATCTAAAAATGGGCGTGGTACCTTTCTTCTGATATTGGATGGATGGATATTGAGATAAAAAGTGTTTTTACCCGATTCGTGGTCAAAACATTCAAAAATAATAACTATTTTCACACAAAAAAATCGAAAAAATTTTTAAGTTTGTATGGGGGCTATATCTAAAAGTGGGCGTGGCACTTTGGTTCTGCTATACAAACTGCCTAGGGAACACAAAAAAGCTTAAGTTTAAAGGTTTAGGTCAATATCTTTAAAACTTTCCGAGAAAAAACTCATTGCAACAGACAGACGGACAGACAGACGGACATGGCTAGATCGATTCGTCTCGTCGAGCGATCAATCAATATATATACTTTATGGGGTCTCCGATGCCTCCTTTAATGCGTTACAAACTTTCCGACAAACTGAATATACCCTTCAACACTGTGTGGCGGGTATAAAAAAAAAAAAAAAATTTTTGAATTTTATTTTTATTTAATGTTTTTTATAACCGTCACACAGTGCGAATGAGTATTATCAGTTTGTTGGAAGATTTGTAACTCAATAAAGAAGGCTTTCAATTGGAGTCCCAGTTACCAAATTTGAACTCATGACGACTTTTTGATATTGATATTCGTATTTAATTTAAAATTATGAGCAGACGGGTAACATAAGTGGTTCAAGAGATATTTGCGAACGAAAATGGCTTCATAAAATACGAAAATATATCTGTTATTTGGCAAGACTCCGTAAAAAAAAAAAACAAGGTAAAACGTTAACTTCTGTAGAACCAAAACTTAAATACCCGCCACATCCGGGCTTAGTTTATTTTTGGTCATCATTGGCTTTGGTAAAATTTGGAGAAGGAATGGCTTTGGACACATTAATGTGGTCAAATGTTACCCTAAGGACGGAGTAATAAATATTTTCTTGAAAAAAAAATTAGAAAATGGGAGTTGACTTTGTTTGGGGGCTATATGGTATAGTGGGGCTGATCCTTATAATATCCGTAAAGTAAAAATAGGATGATATTAGATGTGTTTATACCCAATAAGAAGTAAATACATTCATAAATAATAACTTTTTTAAACAAGAATTAGAAAATTCGTATGGAGCCCATAGAGAGAAAAGCTTAAGTTCTTTATTCTAGCTCTATATCTTTTTAACTGACCGAATACGAGGTGTGTTCAAATATTATCGCGAATTTTGAATTTTCGGGGGTTACGTATATTCGAATTTCGATTTTTTTGTGGCGTTATGTTGGTACTCATGTCTCTCACTTATGCCGACAAGCTCAGCCATTCTGAATGTTCACTTAATTGTTGACAGCTGCTTTGCTTGCACGTGTTTTGGATCGTCTTCGATTTTTACCTATTCAAAAAAATGGATCAAAGAACCTTGATAAAATTTTTTTTTTTTTTCTGAATGGAATAAATGGAATAAAAATGTTGAAGAAGGTATATGGGGACCGAGCTCTACCAAAATCAACAACATTTGATTGGTATAAATTGTTGAAAGAAGGTTGCGAACGTGTTGAAGACGAAGAGCCTCCCCTGATCAACCATCGACCTGAACGGACGATGCTCACATCCAAAAAGTAAAAGAAATAGTGCTTGCACACCGTCGATTAACTATGAGAGACATTGCTGATGAAATTGGCGTATCGAAAGGATCAATTACTACAATTTTGAAGGATGTTTTGGGCCTCAAACGTGTCAAGTCTCGGTTGGTACCAAAAATGATGATTTTTTTTTTTAAAAACTGTACTGATTTTTCGTGACTTTTTTGCCAAAAATCCAACCAATATCGTTCCGCAACCACCGTATTCGCTTGATTTGGCACCGTTTGACTTTTGGATATTCCCAAAACTCAAGAGACCACTCCGGGGAACGCGTTTCGAGTCGATTGAGGAGATAAAAGCTAAATCGAAGAAGACGCTGATGGCTATACCGGAAAGGGACTATTTGGCATGTTTAGAGGATTGGAAAAAACGTTGGCATAGGAGTATTTTATCGGGAGGGGGATTACTTTGAAAGGGACAAAATAGATATTCATGAATAAATAAATAATTTTTGAAAAAAACACAAAATATGCGATACTTTTTGAACACACCTCGTAAGCTGCGAAGAAAACAAACAAACGGACGGACATATCTATATCGATTTGTTGCGTCGAGCTGATCAAGAATATATATATTTTATAGGGTCTACGATGCCTCCATTAATGCGTTACAAACATTTAGACAAACTGAATATACCCTTCACACTATGTGTGGTGGGTATAAAAAGTGATTTGTAAGAAGGACTCCGATTTGTTTGTAACTTTCAAAACTAATAGTTTTAGGTGAAATAGTTTCAAGCGTAAAAGGATTTTGAAAAATTTTCATAATTGGGTCAGCTACGCCATTTTATCAATTTTTTGAAGCTGTTTGATAGATTTTAATAAAAGTTACAGGCTCTAATTTTTTTTTTTTCATTCGAATATAAAATTAAACTTTATTAACTTTGCTATATTGCCTATAACTTTTATTAAAATCCATCAAAGTTTGATTTTCAAGATGGCGTAGCTGACATAATTACAAAAATTTTGCAAAGTCCTTTCACGCTTGAAAGTTTAACACTTTTTGCAGCATGCTATATACTATATCTGAGAATACGAGCAATTATTCAGCATATGTTGGCTATGAGCTGAACTCTTTTTCGACAATTATGCGTATTGACGCTTCCGCACAATTGGAAATGGGACTCATCAGTTGATGTTTTGCGTGATTTTGGCGTATTGAAGACGTCGAGGTTTTTGGTTGGTGGGTAGTGCTTTATGTCAAAAATTTTACAAGACTGACGCGTCATAATGGGGACCCATAATGGATTTCTTACCATTTTTTTTTTCGTTGTACATTAATTTTACTGTATAGGATAGTATTAAGATGAGATTTTCGAAAATTTGGATGTGGGGCCCAATGAAAATAGAAGACCTAAAGACTTGATGTTAGGATCATTTAAAAGATGGTTAACAAATAGTTTTTACGTGTTCAAGGCATATCCGCAGGGCATTCTGGCGGTCAAGGAGTTTACTTTTCAACTAATACAATTCTCTACGACCAAAAGGATAGAACAAGTCCTTTAATTTTTCATTCGACATCATTGTCTACTCTTAGGCATATGAAAGTCTTTCTCACTCTTAAAAAGTATGCGCTAAGAACAACTATGAGATACATCTTTAACAGCGTTTTATGCAATGCAGCGGATGTCACCAATACTGAGAAAATGCTATAGCAAAAAAAAAAAAAAAAAAAATTCAACTAGAAGACTTGTCCTTTATTTTCGCTTATTAATTAGGTCATTTACTAAATGTAAGCAAAGACTACTTTAAAGAAGAGGACGACTTTCGATTATAATATGCGCGTTGACTTTGATTAGTTCTTGTAGTTAGCTATATACTGGATGTAGTGAACAGATATAATGACAAGTAAAGCCTCATGTTGTATGTTTGCATCTTATCTAGAAGCTATAATACACTTTATCTAATTGGAGAACTGCTTTTGTCACCATTTGGTATATCTGATTGTCTATTTGTTTCAATATTGTTCAACTTATCTTGTATTCCTTGATAAACACTTAACTCTTTCTCACTTAGATTGCATTACAAAGAGGAAAAGCGTTCTATGCTATGCTATATCTGCTGTGTCGAGTAGTAAGTGTTCGAAATTGTTGTGTGTATATTGAATCGAGTTAAAATTCACATAGATAGACTAAAAGACACAAGACACAGGATACCAGACAGTCAGCCACTTAAAGAATGTGTAAGTATATTTTTTAAGCTCAAAAACACATAAATAGATTATATGTACATATGTATGTGTGTGTGTACATACTCTCTTAGTACATAACAAGCACACTACACACACTAAACTAGAATGTCGAGTGTCCTATTTCTGTTCATTTTCACTAACTGCATTCATTTCAAATATTCTACGCAATTTTTCCAACAGTTTTATATACACGTGTGTATATGAATTCTGAAGCCCGGCTTTGCTCGCGACTGTTACTATCATTTCTTACCTAAACAAATATTTCAGTTGATATTTGTCTATTTTTTCAACCCGAAATTGAATCGAAATGAATATTTTATACATACTGCCTTGCTTCCTTAGTTACTCCATTTGGCGATTTACGCTTTAAGTGAATTCGTACGATTTCGATTTTGTGCTCGGTTATCGGTCTAGCCAGATTGTAACTTGTTGTTGCTCTTTAAATTTAGGCATGAATAGAAAATAATTATTAAAAATTTGAATTCAGAATTAAAAAGTTCGAAGATACATTCTGTAAAATAAGTATCCGGAAACCATTTTCTCTTTGATTATCGTGGTGCGGTTCAATCTGAGTTCCTCACGGATGCTCAAGGATTTATTATTTAACCGTTTTGAGGCGCCAAAGCGAGAGCATCGACAGAAAACAGATGGAATTGTGGAAGAACAACACGTATATTTTGCACGTACACAACGCGCTATCTCATCAAGTTGTCATTTTACAGAGTACAAAGCCAAAAACTCAATAAATGCCATCGAGCTACCAATGTATTCGCCTGATTTGGCGCTTTGTAACTTTATCCTGTTCCCAAAACTAAAATTACCTCTTCGGGAAAGGCATTTTGAGTCGACTGATGCCATTAAACAAAATTCGCCGATGGAGCTGAATGCCATAGGCCTCCGGCGGCCTTTAAATGAGACTTGAAAGCTTGGGTTAGCTGCTAAAATCGCTGTATTGGCTCAAATAAGGCGACACAATAAATTCCGATAATTAAATTGAAAAAATTTGTTTCTTTTTGATGATTTCCGGTTACTTATTTTACAGAATTTTAAATCTATGGTCATCATGGAATGAAATAAAAATATTTTTATAAAACACAGGGCTACAAAAAATTATCTTTTTTTTGAAGCATCGGACCATTATTATCTTACAGATTTTTCATCGCTAAATGCGAATCTCGCCTTAAAAAATTTCCATTAAATCTAGATTTTGAAAAAAAATGTGTTTAAAAAACTCTTTCCGTGTCAGTCTGTTGAAAGCATATTTTTTGTGTAATATTACGCTTCAAGTTTTCATTACACTTGTCCAAACGCTTTCGATTTGAAATCGGAAATGTTGTGGGACTTGCGATGACGGGAGCATGGCTGATAATATAGAAAAAATGCATTCAACAAACTTTTAATGAAGAAAAAAAAAAAACAAGGCATTTCCAGCTGCTAACAAATTAACAAGAATCTGCGGAGAATAGTAGAAAATCTGTTTCAATTGTTTGGCAGACCTATGCATAATATAATAATAATAAAATCACAATTCCAACTACAAAAAACGAATTGCACGTTGTCCAAAGGTCTTTATAAAAAAAAAAAAAAGCTTTCTTCTGCAGCTTTCAAATAAAATTCTCAATTATTAGCCATGTTCCCGTAATCGTAAAAATTTGTGATTTACGTTTTAAATCATTAGTTTCTGATTTTAAATCGGCAGAGTTCGTGTCAGTGAAACGAAATGGAAATATATCTTTATAGTACTTCTATACTAATATTATAAAGAGGAAAGACTTGATTTTTTGTTTGTTTGTTTGTTTGAAATGAATAGGCTCCGAAAATACTGGACTGATTTCAAAAATTCTTTCACTGTTGGCAAGTTATTTAAATAGTTTTGTTTTTAATTTTAATTTTTTTTTTTTAAATAGGTAATAGTTGTACGTTGTTTTATTTGGTCATTTTAAAATGCCCAAAAGATCAAGATTGTAACTTTCTAGAAATAGTTCCATCTCTTATTTCTTTGGCGCCAAACGAATTCATTTAAAAAAGCCTATTGTACTTCCGGATGTTGGTTAAAAAATGTCTAGATAGCGAATGATTATTTGTTAAAAGATTTTTCACTTAAGGAAGGAGGAAAAAAATAAAAGAGGGGAAGGATAGGGGTGGAGAAAAAGGGGGGAGAGGGGAAGGAGGGGAAGAAAGGGAAGAAAACGAGAAAAAAGGAAAAAGAAAAGGAGAAGAAAAAGAAAAGAAAAAAAGAGATCAAAAAGAAAAGAGGAAATAAAGAAGAGGAAAAAAAATTGGTGAGGGGAGGAGAAAAAAAAAGAAGAAAAGAAAAGAAAAGGAGGAAAAAGAGAAGAGGATAAAAAAGGGGGAGGGGAGGAGCAAAGCCGCGGGTACCTGCACCCGTGCGAGGCCGGGGCGAGTTGCTGGTTTTATATAAATTTGTATGAAAAACTTTAATTTTTGAATAATTTGTTTTTAGAAAAACTTGAATAACTTCGTCAATTTGTGTCGGATTTGTCCCATTTAACATTCGTTTTACTCGTAATTAAGAGTAATTTTCAAAACTTATAACTGTTGATGTAGCTTTTAAACAAAATAGTGCAAGCAATAATCGATAAAGTCGCAAATTGTGGAAAAAAGACAAAAAATTTAAAGTTCACAAAAATATGATCGGAAATATTATAGTAGTAGTACACCATTGGAAAGGTGCTTTTTTTCTCTTTTCAACGACGTATTGAAATTAGTTGTAAGATGTATAGTTTAAGACATATAGTTGTTCAACACTATAAACCTCGAAAAATCATTTTTTTTACCGGTATTTCAAAATCTCGATGTGCAAGAGAAAATTCTAGTATGCCAAAAAAATCTATTAAACTGTACCTACAACCTAAACTTAGTCCCATCCAATAAATTTTTTTACAATTTTTTTATCGCACATTGTAATTCATAATGATTTTCGTGCCAACACTAATACCTATTAGAGGTGGTAAACAATCGATGGCACTATCGACACTATCGATGGGGAGCACTGACGATAGTGTTCGATAGTGCCAAAGATAGTTCTGTTTAAACAACACTGAAATAAATTGCGCGTTTTTGGTCTTAAAAATCGTGAAAATTATTCTCACACTTTAATTATTACTAATTTTCATATAAAAAGCAAAATAGAATTATATCAGTACTAAAGTTTCTGTAAGTTTGACTTTACATTGTATTAAGTGTTTGTTAACAGGGTTGCATTCGATACTAAGCAGCAATCAGCTGTTTGTACAGCCCTTGTATTTAGTACTGAGATTATTCTATGTTGCTTTTTATAGGAAAATTAGTAACAATAATTAACGTGCGCCTCTCTCAATTAATTTAGAATAATTTTTCACGATTTTTAAGACCAAAATCGTGCAATTTGATTGCTTCTACGCACGGAGAGGTAAAGGTAAAGTATTTTTATATTGGACACTATCGAGGCACTATCGAAGGCACTATCGACCACTAATACCTATCCTTTCGCTGAATATTACTTTCCAGTGTTCACCTGCCCCCAACTCAAATTCTTGCGAGCTCGGATTGGCCTTAGAGGCATAGAATGGTTTAAAACGGAAAAGAAGTTAACTAGCTTAAAAGTTTCTCAACAAAGCAGCTTCAAATCAGCATGTGCACTAAGTGCTGCATATATCTCATTTGCCTCATGAAACCACATCGATGGCAATGCTGTGACGTTTAGAGATGTCATTAAAGAACTGTTTAGTCTTAAAAGACACCACAATCTGGATTATGAAGACAAATTCTAGCTACAGATCAAATTCATAAATGCAGATCGAATTTTTCGTATTTAGTACCAATCATTCTAGATTCGTTTGTAAGTCGCTCTATGAATCATTTCAATTATTTGGAAATACTTTAAAATGCACTAATGATTTTCGAGTTTTACAGCATGTTTATTTATTTACTTTATTTATTCAATGAAAAAAAAAATAAAAAAATTGTATAAAAATACTAGAATTATATTGTAGAGTCTTAGTCTGCCGACTTTGTAGTCTGACATTAGCCATTTCGGAGATATGGTTTTCATTTTCGTCAACATAGTCATTTTCTTACTTTCGAATATATAAAATTTACTAAGACTTTAATCACTGCAATGAAGAGATACGAGAGCGTAAATAGGGCAAGTGTTTTGTTGTAAGGATGAAGCATTTGCTGGCATACCATGTGTGTGTATGTGTATATGTATGCGTATATGTGTATACTCGTATTGTGTGAGTGCCAAAGTTGAGAATGAATTTCAACACACTGAGCCTTTTAATCACTCGACTGCTTATGGAAGGCCAAGTGTTATAATCCGTCTTCATCGTTGTTGTTGTTGCTGTTATTGTGGCTAGCAGCATGTGAAAATAAATACTAAAGCGAAATTCTGTTATGAATTAAATATGTAGTATAAATATTTTGTATAAATAAATTAGACAAATTAAATTTATTTGTTTTCATTTTGGTATTTTTAGGTGAAAATCTTTTAACTTAACAACAAATACTAACTTTAAGATATTGTATAAATTTTTAAACAAACATTTTATTGCAATTGAGGAAAAACTTTAACATCGATAGAAACAAAGATTAAATAACCGTCACATGACATAATACATAAATAAATAGAGTGAAAGCTCCCCTGGGGCAATGGTAGTTCTAAATCGGACATTTGCACAAAAATTTAAAATTTAAACGTCAAAAAATTAACTATTTCAGACATTTTTGAGTCATTTAACTAAGGAATAATTTCGGTAAAAATTTACAACCATTTTCCTAATATTTTCCCATGTATGCACGCAATAATTTTAACAGCCTAAAAGCAGGAAAGTGGAAGTAAAATAGAAACATTTTTTGTGAAATTTTTAAAATTATCAAAGAGACTACTTTGACTTAAAAAAAAAATTGAAGTCGAATCTATTTAAACTAGAGTTTTTTATTGGATGAAAATTAACAATTTTACCTGGTTATGTATTTTATTGATATGATAGGCTTCTATATGCTTCTACATTTTCTCATATCATAGATAACTTCTTTTCGGGTTTAAATGAACATTTCCCGAAATCTCCTCTAAGTGATCACCTTTATCGAAATTGGAAATCTCAGGAAGATAACAAGAAACAAGAAAGAACGCTGAAGTCAGTATGCAAAATACTCTGTACACAATCTTTACGTACCTTTAGTTAAGTCATATCTTACTTCCATACCTCATTCTTTGGATTTTTATACAAAAACCTAAAAATTGGGTTATATTTGTATGGACCCACCCATATTGGTCTACTTCGTTGGGACTTTATACCAAATTAAGACTTACTAGAATTAGAAACAATGGCGTTTTTATGCAAAACCCCAAAATTTTGGGGTAGATTTATATGGAAGGTATCCCATAAAATGGGGGCTCATTCTGCCATATGAGAGGGATTATCAGGATAGACGGACAGACAGACAGACGGATAGACAGACAAAGCTAGTTTGACTCCCCAACCAATGCTGATCAATAATATATACACTTTATAGGGTCTATCAAGCCTCCTTCTGTCTGTTACATACATTACATACAAACTTTATATACCCTCTTATGCTTTGGGTACAGGGAATTGCTTAAACTTCTGTTTTGGGTCCGCAGATGGTCACAGGCCCAAATACCCTTGAATGTGTCAAAAATCATTTGAACTAATCTTTCAAATATGCCTAATATTAAGTCTCTAGGTCTACTCATTATAAAGATATAAATTTTCGGAGTTAAGGCCCCAATTGAGCACTATTCAATATTTTCGAAAATCTCGTCTAAGTGATCAACTTTATCGTAATTAAAATCTGCAGCAAAATAGAAAAAATGTTTAAAAATTTATTAAATTTGAGGTTTGCGCCTAGTTCCAAGTATATGTATAAAATTCTCGTGTCACAGTGTTTCTAACAAAACTCCTTCGATACGGCTTGACCGATTCTTGTGAAATTTAGTATATATTCAGTAGGTCTGAGAATTAGACGTTAACAATTTTTCATACCCTTAAGTGGGGTGGTGGGCGTGGCCCCCATAGAATCGATCACAGATTCTTTGTATATTTTCGAAAAACTCAACCGATTTCAATGAAATTGAATTAAATTTGACCTCCATAGAATCGATACAAAAATTCATCTTATTCTTATATGTAGGTATTTGAGAAAAATGAAATTCGGTTCATATATTACTAAGATCTGTAAAGTTGAAATATAGGAGCTGAGCGAGGCCCCTAAAAGCAAAAAAAAAATGCATCCTGTTTTAAGAAATAATTGAACAAGGGAAATGGAATTCGGTATACATGTGTATAGTAGTACACAGAGAAAAGTATAATCCATTGGAAAAGTGGGATGTGTGCGCAACCGAAGTTTTGATATCCATCACATGAAATTTTAGTGACAAAAACTCGGAAATCTGAGGTAATTTTGTATAAAGATTATCTTTTTCAATGTATAAGCTATAGCTATCTGATCTTTAGTTTTTAAGAATGTATTCACTTTAAATTGGGTAAAACACTTCTAATATACACACCACCGATATGATACGGATCGGAATATTATAGTAAAAATAGAGCGTAACACCATAGAACAACGTCTCTTTATTTTTTTACAATACTTCAAAAATAATGAAAGCTTGGCGGCCGCAGTTCGAAAATTTTGAGCAAAGTTATCCTAAGCGACGAAGCACATTTTCACTTTGATGGCTTTGTTAATCGTTTAAATTGCCGCTTTTGGGGTTTTAAGAACCGGCTTGTGATTGTCGAAAAACAAATGCATCCACAACGTGTCACTGTTTGGACACAGATCCATGTCAACAAGTCCACAACCACGCGTGCATTAAAGGAGGAGATTCATCGTTGCATCAACGAAATTTAAAATGAAAATTTCGACAAACACCCTTTATTTCATTATTCCGATATAACTAAAAAATTAAGAATAGACAGTGAGATAAACTCTTCGAGGGGAGTGAAGTTCAATGTACTACTGTGGGCATTTTACAAAGTGAATTTGTTTGTAAAATAAAAAATCTTTATTTATTCTTGTAAATCAATTTCATCCCCTTCAAAGTTAACCCCTCCCGATAAAATACACTTATGCCAATTTTTTCCAATCCTCGAAACATGCCAAATAGTCCCTTTCCGGTATAGCCATATAGCCTTCTTCGATTCAGCGTTTATCTTCTCAAACGACTTGTAACGCGTTCCCCGGAGTGGTCTCTTGAGTTTTGGGAATAGCCAGAAGATACACGGAGCCAAATCATGCCAATGCGGTTGCATTTTTGGAGAAAAAATCACGAAGAATCGACGCAGTTTTTGAAGAAAATTAACGTTTGAGGCCCAAAACATCTTTCAAAATGGTTTTAATTGATCCTTTCGATACGCCAATTTCATCAGCAATGTCTTTTATAGTTAATCGACATCGGTGTGCAAGTTTTGATTCTTTTACTTTTTGAATGTGCGCATCGTCCGTTGAGGTCAATGGTCGACCAGGGCGCTCTTCGTCTTCAACACGTTCTCAACCTTCTTTCTACAATTTATACCAATCAAATGTTGTTGATTTTGGTAGAACTCGGTCCCCAAAAGCCTTCTTCAATAATTTTATTCTATTTATTCCATTCAGAAAACAAAATTTGATGACACTTCTCTGCTCAATTAAATCAGACATTGTAAAAATCGAAAAGTGCACTCTTCGTCGTTTGGTAAACACAAGCGTAAGTATGTTACTGACTAGGGGTACCTGCGGCTTTGCTCGCTTTTTTTTGCTTCTCTTTGGTGGCTAAATATAAATTGTTCAAAAAATGTGGGTTCTAATTTTGGAAATCCCTTAAACACGACTAACCATCATTGAAATGCGCCCCGTTTCAAGTCTCTATGTCTAATCACTCCAAAGATATGGCTTTTCCGGTTTCAAGGCCCCCATTAGGCCCCTGGTCAAAATTTTCCAAATTTTTTTTCTTTCCACATTTTTTTCTGACCACATCTATGATGAGAGCAACAAAACAAAAAAAAAGTTCAAATCAGTCGAGTCATTCTCGAGTTTTTAGCGTTGTTAATGCACAGCTATTCATTTTTATTTATATGGATAATGACATTGACATAAAATTTGGCTCAGATGTTATTAACAGTCCTGCCAACTTAATTTGCAATCAGTCTAAAATCTAGGAACTATAATCAATTTTAATAATGACTTAACTACAATAACAATAAATAAAATAATAAAAATAGGAAAGCATTTATAATGCGAAATGGCTTATGCTAACAATAAATTTAACGTATTAATGATTATGAAAGTTTATTTTTTTTTTTTTTTGTGAGAAAAAAAAAAAAAAAAATTAACAACTAGTTGTTTAATGCGATGTACGGTTTGGTAGCGGTTGAGCCTGCGCGAAATACTTAAATTAAAAGTTCCGAAGCCAAATCGTTTGGATGAAAATTCAGTTTTTTAAGATAGTTGCTGCTGTGTCGAACAATTTCTTCTGCAACCGTGAAGCCCGAAATGTTAAGCCTGCGAAGTTTATATTGAAAATTCCCATTACTTTTTGCCCACAGTATTACTTGCTAAATTTTTTAAGTGCCACCACTTTCTATATAGATATATATACAGTGCACTCGGGAAAACGTCAACGCTAGTTTACGTCAACATCCCAAAACGTCAACACTTAATTTTTTACATTGTCTACTCTAAAACGTCAACTAAACCACAAAGCTCTAAAACGTCAACTTTAAATAAATCAATATTTTGAATTTACCGACAGTTAAAATACACAGTTTTGATTACACCCACACATTTATTTTATGAAATTAGTTCAGAAATTTGGGTATTCCCCTTTAAGTATGTAGAATAGAAAATAAATTGCATTTCTATGTGTTGTCCTTTTATGTTCAGTTGCTTTTTTGTTCTCGTAAGTATCACATTACCAAAACGTGCTCAAAACAACCGAAAGTGCTTAAATTTCAAGAAAAGGCAAATATTTTGGATTTATTGGAAAAGGGTGCAAGTGCGGTAGCTTTAACAAAGCTATATGGTATCTTTGGAAATCATAAGCTTAAATTGTTGGTAATTGGGAAGACAACAAATCCACACGTTTTCAAAAATTTTAACTGCCCAACTGAGTGCAAAGAGTTCCAAGTCCTCATGGATGACTTCAGCTATTTTCTGCGATTGGTTTCCACAAATCCTTTGTGCCACAGGTTAATATCTGTTCTGCTGCAGAATAAATATCGATTTTAATAGCTAAGATTTTCTATTTTTAGGTAACAGATTTTCTTTTAAAAAAGAACTTGCCAGTAAAAGCGCTCCTTCTGATAGACAATGCTCCGTCTCATCCAAGTGAATTAGAGCATAATTTTGTTAAGGTTGACTATACAGTAACATCCATTCAGAAGTGGAATGAAGATCTTCTACTGGGTAATGTTTCTAATTCGTGTGAAACTGAGGAGTTAGAAGTGACCGATGAGGATGACAACGATCTAGATACGAGTACAAATGTACATACAATAAAACCAAACGAAGCTTTCGAAATATTTAACCGGGCTTTGGATTGGGCTCAATGCAAGAATGTTGAGCAAAATGACCTAAATGTATTAAGACGTTTAAGAGAAAGCTCTCCTCCAAGTATTGGAAAGGAAAAAAAACAGATACGAAAGTATGTATGTGAAATGTAGTCTCTTTTGAAATGTGTTCCTTTAGTTTTAGTTAGGCTGAAAAATCCTTTTTGTTAATTTTTGTATTTGATATGTTTCGTTTTTAGTTTATAGTCAATAAAAACGTTTAAAAGCACACTATCAATACGTTTTTTTATCCAAAAAGCTTTTACATTCATAAACGTCAACAATTGTTAAACGTCAACCCTCGCGGTTTAATTAGTTGACGTTTTCCCGAGCGCACTGTATATACTATCTTCTAGATTTAGAAACAAATTATTTCCCATCTCAACTTGAAATAAAGAATAAATAAGATAATGAGTTTCATTTCTCTCGTAAACCATAACTTTTTAACTTTTACTATATTAATTAATTATAATTGTTTCAACGCTTTTATTTATTTCCATTCAAAAAAAAATACGTAATAAACTTTGATTTTTTATATATAGTATAAAAAACATTTCGCTATTCTACACATCTAATATATTCATTGGAGTTATTGTCTCCACACTATATAAATCGTTTTGTTGACTCTCAACTTGTTAGGCATCAATCATTTTCTATTCGTATTGGCTAACCAACTCTAAACGACCAGATTAGCCACAGCAAAATGAATTGTTTTTGCTGTCAAAGTCAAGATTAATATTTTTTGCTGTCATCAGAAAATCAAGTGAGAAAAATGTCCGAAAAAATGATGTGTAACAATATTGAAATTGACATTTGCCGTGTTTTAATAAAGTTCCACACACACACACACACACAAACAGGCATAAGTGAGACAGATGC
Organism: Leucophenga varia; assembly: GCA_018903435.1. Classification (NCBI taxonomy): domain Eukaryota; kingdom Metazoa; phylum Arthropoda; class Insecta; order Diptera; family Drosophilidae; genus Leucophenga; species Leucophenga varia. The sequence continues at coordinate 616 of JAEIFJ010000044.1, read as the reverse complement.
CGATGTTAATGCCGATGCTTATAGGTATGGTATGGTATGGCATGGTATGTTGAAGAACAGGCATTATCTTATTCACTCACTAAGTACGGCCATCCATAAGTCTGTCAATTAGATAACCGACAACGATATGTGACATATTACATAATAATTGACTGCGGTGCCATTGCTGTCAATATATTTTATACACTTTGTGTGTGTTGGCTGGTTACATATATACTACATATATATGTATATATGTATTAGACGCATCTACTTGCATATTTTTATATTGTATTGGACAAGAATTGACTGGTAACGCTTTTTTATGTTTTTGCAATTTTTTCATCCTATTAATGTCCAAAAAGTTGATGATGTTCTTTAAAAAAAAAAAATAATAATAATAAAAACAATAATTTTACCAATGAAAACAAATAAAAAACAAATTAATAAATCTATGTAGAATCGAAACGCGGTAGAACCGAAGTTTTGACACCCATCGATGCTAATGTCATCGAAAGCTTATCACAAAGCGGGTGGGTGGCGCTCATTGGAATAATATGGTGTGTCTTTTATATAAAAAGCAAGCATATTAAAAAATTTGGCTTGACAAAAAACTCGGAAATATGAGATGCGTATG